>BQKZ01001688.1:29656-50448 GCA_036244855.1 Temnopleurus reevesii
TTTACGACCAAATCAACATTTTTGTATAGTTGTATGAATTTATCTGCAATATTTGTTAGTTTTTGTAAATTATATTGTTTTTAAATGATGTAAATCCCTTTTATGCTTTTAGAAGTGGAAGAAGTGAAAATGAAATAGAATGGTTGTTATCAAAATTTAAATTTAATGTACATGTTCAGTTCACAGAAGTTGACACTCCAAAAGCAAAAATGGCATTTTACCACCGACTTATCTGCACATTATTGCTCGAACACACATACATGTATATTTTCACGATCCAATATAACTTTTTGTCCTAGAGGATTATAAACTATTGCTTTACAGTGTATCAAATTAGTTACCTCCATAGTGTATTTGCAATGGAAACACATGTACAAAACTTAAGAACTCATTATGTGACAAAATGAAGCATACATGAATACAGTACAATGTCGAACAAGTATAGTAATATCGATTGTGCATTAATTAAACATTAACTACGAGACTTGAAAGACATTATGGTTACGCAAACATAATAAAAGCTGATGACACCAAATTGATACAAAATTATGACACTAAAATAAAGAATTCTTTCATCTTAATTATTTTAGCTTTCTTTTAATGCTGGTTTGTTCCAGAGCTCTTCGCGATTTTTAAGAATTTCTTTTTTTAATTCTTTTATTATTCTTTTTAACTGTCGCAGAAACCCGGTAGAAATACTCATTCACAACTGTGAAACAAATTAGAGCACTTAGTCAGATTTGATATTTAGATGCCTTGGTAGATTTATTATCGGTGTATACAAACAGAACAAGGCAAGACTCAATTAGTCTGTTCACTAGTGTCATATGGCCATGCAAAGATATAACATACCGAATTACATAATAATAAGTTCCCCCCACAGGTCAAGAAAATTGTCACTACGCCTTTCCGAACTAATTACAAGTTCTAGGTCATTGGATAGAATCCTATCCCTCAGTGCGCACCGACATAGTAACATAATATATCACTTCCCTATGACGTCTAGTCGGTGTATGCACCCAATCGTTCTCCGCATCAGAGTAGTAACTGTCCTTGGTGGTATGCCTCATCGAGATGACGGCCCGGCTGAAGTCCCGTAACTTGTTGGAGAGGCGATAGTGGTGCGCATCCCATGGAGCGACTTCCGCTATCCGTCCGCGAAGTTCCAGGCTATGACAAAGAGGTTATCTTGTAGACTTTACTTCCAAGGGCGTGGCCAACGTAATCTTGAAGTGGGAGTCCAGCAGAGATAACGCAATTACTGCCCCTACAGGCATCATCTGGCGTCCAGAAACAATTTCACCCGGCTCCACACACTCAGCACGTTACACCTTATCACTTGGTTCCAACCACACACAAATTGGCGTCTAAAACGTAAAATGGAGCCGACTGCAAGCTCCATCAAAACACATCCTGCGTCGCTGCAAATTAAGAGGTGCAGTCCAAGTATACCTCTCACACAGGCAGGGCGCGATCCTACGTCGTGCATGCAAATCAGCTTCGTTAGCACGCTAAACGCCGAACAAATCAGATACTTGCACGCGACTGCACGCAATATAAAACAAAGCATCACGCGTCGGTCAGGGGTTAACGGCAAACTGCACATGCTCAGACGAAAAACCTATAAATATTCATATCATTCCTTAATCGAGCACTGCCGACCCTGAGGAGAGGTGATCCTAGTACTAAAGTGCGGTTAATTTGTGACATTAACAAAAATGTATCGTTGCTTCAAATTCTTGCTAGCACTTTATGAACTTTTGCGTAAACTTTGATATATTCTGGCGACAAATTAAAACGATTATATTTACGTTACACATGGAATAGACGATGTACTGCAAAATATATATGTTAATCTTTTGCGTGAATTCGAAATAAAATACACCATAACTACATGAAAAATTACCGCTAATTTCAGCTTTGAAAGTTATTTCAGAACTAGGGTTCTGGAAACTTTGAGTGGAAACTTCAAGGTTTCAGAAACTGCGACAGTCCTACGGAAGACTAAGAATTCAATGTGAAGGCGAGTTTGCACAAGTATCCTTCTTGCTTTTAAGGCTTAAATGCGTGTTTGTACAGATCGCCTTCCCACATTCACGTCAGAGACAAGACGCCAAGGCGGAGTTAGTATTGGTTGCCTTCTCGCCTTCTCTTCTTAAACAAGGCGTCAATGGAGGGTTTCAATGGGGGTTAGTACAAGTCGCTTTCCCACCATCTAGATCTAGCCAAGGCACCTTTTCTACCTAAACAGGGCAACATGGCGAGTTGAACTACTAGTAAATGCGCTGCATGTATAACCGTTTTGTGCAATTGGCCCCCGGTTCTCTGGTGTTGTTATATATATATACTTACTTCGATCCATTTCCATAACCTCAGTCACATCGAGCTGGTCGCCACCGAATCCTTGAGCCAGAACCCGGAAGGAATACCCGTGGAGGTGAAAGGGATGTAGGCCTACAGCGGGGTACAGGTTGCCCGCATCAACCAACACAATCATAATGGTCTGAAAATATAAAATGTCAAAGGATGAAAAGAAAATGATGGCACAACTAATTACATAGAGATGAATAATTGAATGATTGAATCTTTAGATAAACATGATAAAAATAAATGTAGTATGAGAAAAATCCTTCCAGCTACTTTTTGGCAGGGCCCCAAATTAAAAAAATAGTAGATTCAGCTTTATTCACTCAAAAACTGATTTTGGCTCAAATCATTCACGAAAACAGAATAAATAATCACGATAGAGAAGTGAATGATCGGAATTCTCGCAACCGACAATACCCGATATTAAACGATATTTCACGATATCGTCGATATTGATCCGTGACAGTTGACTAGGGGACTTTCGGTTTGGGAAGCTAATACACGTGACATGGTTATCCTTTTGGATAATTGCCAATTGTTCTTCTTTTAGCACTATCAAAGGTACTTGGTACTGTATACAACAAAGAAACCTTGGTGTTATGAAAGTTGATATCAGGAAATATTTTACACAAACAAACATATTTTTTCGATCCAGAACCTTTGCGAAAATGAAAACATGCACATGCAAATATACGTAACCAGAAGAAGGTAAGTCAACTTATATGACGTCATTCTAGTTAAAACTGCATAGCGCCATCTGCGATTCTTAAGTTGAGTGTATTGTCGGTTGTGAGAATTGAGTGATAGACGCCTCCAAACGTACATTATCTATATGGGTGAGATTAAAGCGACACACAAGATGAATGAATCATCAGGATGTAAACGTTATAGACAGTGAGACAAGCTAAACCGAAAGGAAATGCAAAGCTGGGCATCACCAATACATAAGCGAAAAAGCTGGTGTTGTGGATTGCAGTCTCAGTGCTGTTTTATTAATGTTTATCAATTTCTACACCCATTTCGAATCTCTACCTTTAACCAAGGAAACAATGCAAGTTTTCAAAAATGAGTATTACCTCTCATCTGTCTCTCAAACACACAGACAGACATACACATACACATACACACACACACACACACACACACACACACACACACATACATATATATATACACACACATACATATAAATACTCTTACAGCCCCATACACAAAAAAGCGCAAACGAATCTGTAAAACATTCGTACCACTTGGATACTCTGTGATTATAAAATGAAGGAATTTAAACATTTTTTCGCTATGTTTATAAAATGTATAAACCGCACTTGAAGGTGCGCACCTGTGCGATATGCAGTCCAACTTCGGCAAGGCATGACTAAGTTTGGACTTTATATCTAATACCAAATAGACAGACGAATATTAGTCTTTAAAATATATTAGCTTATAAAGCGATAAACTATTTAGTACACCATGAATTATTTACATTTTCAAACAGTGCACCCTTTGTACAGACACATGTAGCAATAGAAATGTCAAAATAATTAGCTACGTGCAATAATTATGATTAACGAGTGTAAAGTTCACGAACGCTGCATTTATACTTGCAGGTTCATATTTTGTTATCGGTAAATCGGTCCATTTGTCAATATATTTTACACACTGATACGTGTGGAGTATTGACAGAGCAACTATCACGTCTAAGGACAACACAACTCAACCTATAATCTATATTCCTGAATCTATCGAACTATTTCTCATACGCTGGACAAAATGATTACAAGAGATTTGATTTCTACTGGAATCGGAATTCTGATAGGATTCATCATTCACCAAGGTAGGTAGAATTAAATTGAGATTTCG
The DNA here is from genome assembly GCA_036244855.1 of Temnopleurus reevesii. Lineage (NCBI taxonomy): Eukaryota > Metazoa > Echinodermata > Echinoidea > Temnopleuroida > Temnopleuridae > Temnopleurus > Temnopleurus reevesii. The sequence continues at coordinate 33,884 of BQKZ01001688.1, forward strand.
GTGTTTTAACGGCAGTGGTGCATAGGCCTATGGCTCGACCCATGGGGGAGGGGGGGGGGCAAAGGCCCAAATTAACAAGAAATGGTCAAATACGTGGAGCAAAGCGACCGAGAACGGAAGGGTGTGGGAAGGGGTTGGGAGATTTTTTGAAAAACAGATCATGAAAGTGGCATTTCTGAAGGAGCTAAGGTGCACTTTCATGTCATTTTGGGAATACACTGTTGGTAAACATTCATGATACATTTTGCTTGACAACTTGACAAAATTTCATGTGTAATAAGTCCAACGTGAGAGAACTCGGGAGAGAAGAAAAATTCCAGAATGCCAGAATTTAAGGGGCATATGCCCTTTACATGTGCTTATCATCTTTATTGGATATACGGTCTTGCATCTGGCAGTTTGAGGTCAAATTTTCAACGGTCAGTTTTCAAAACCTGCACTCAAAAGTGAAAAAGAGTGGGTAATGTTTTATTTTACCGCATGAATTCGGCTCTTTCTGCAATTGAATCGGCATATTTTGCAGATATGTGAACATAATACCCGTCTGCTAAACTGGGGAGGGTCAATACGGCTTGCATGTTACGACAAATAAGAATGGGAGGTATCCAGAGAGAAAAAAAATCAAGAATGATTAAATGCAATTTCCTGGCATCTGAGTGATTTTTTGTACAACTTAAAGTGTGTAATTTATTACTCTTATCTCTTCTTTCCCCCTTTTGTTCTATATCTCTCTCTTTTTTGCCGGACGATTTTATTATTTTTTATTTGGGGGGGGGGGGGTGGCACGTGCCCCCAACCTCCGTAGTTACGCCACTCTTTAACAGTAATATAATAAATATTCATAGACATTTGTCATAAATTTGAATTTTTGGAAATAATTAAAATTTGTTTTTATTTCATACAAATGCTTGGGTTTCAAAACCTGGAGAGGAGCATGCTTGTAAATCAATGGCCAATCGAAAAAATTTAACACACAGCTCGATCCATTTCAGCAGACGATTTGCGGTGCCGTAAATACGTTTCTCGTATTGTCCGGTAATAATGTTTCAATTGAAATAGTATTAATGAAAAAGAAATAATTTTGATTTGTTGGAACAGAGAAATTCCACGTATTCAATGAGTGTCATGTCAGTTATGCTTACTGCGGTGCATTTTTTTTTCAATCATAGAATGATATTTGTTTAAAATCCATTATATATTTTAGTAATAATAATAATATATATACTTTGTAATTTATAGGTATTAAGATATTTTGAAAACTCTCTAAAGCGCTTAGAGAAAATTTTATCAAGCGCGATATAAATACAGACTAACAAGTAACAAGTATACTGTATAAGGATATGGATAGAGCATTGAAAATAAAAAAAATTACCAAGTTGCCTCTAACATGTATCCGCAATGTCTGATTAATAAGTTAATTTGAGTTTTCTTAGTCACTTCTTCCATTGACACTCCCAGGATTGGGTTCATCATCTGATGTCCCGGATGGAGTAGTTTACACCGAACAACACAAGACACTTGTCAGTGGGCACCAGGGTCTTCGGACGTGCCGTTTCCATGGCAACCCGGTGGCTGTTTACTGGAGGAAAGGATCCTCTTCTGAAGATTACGGGGAAACCCAAGTGGTCTGGTATAATGGCATGAAGCGTGGTTCAAGATTTGATGATGGATCCTTTGATATATTGAAAGACCAGGGCGGTGTTTCACTAAAGCACGACTTGTATATTTTTTTTTGCTGAATTGTCAGGAAGCGTATACATGTAACACACATTAGTGTACTCCAGTCATTCTTAAAGCCGTTTGTAACTTTAAGAAAGACTTGGTGAAACACCGCCCAGGAATTATCCTTACTCATGAAGAACATGAGTGATGAGGATGCAGGACGGTAAAACCGCAGGGCCTGCAATTAAAAGAAAAGAGTATTATCGATATCATCATTATCATTACTATTATCATTATGATAATTACAGGACTAGGGTCCTCATCTGATGTCCCGGATGGAGTCGTCTACACTGAACAACACAAGACACTTGTCAGTGGATACCAAGGTCTCTTGACGTGCCGTTTCTATGGCAACCCGGTGGCTGTTTACTGGATGAAAGGCTCCTCTTCCGTAGACTACGGGGAAAAACAAGTGGTCTGGTATAACGGCATGAAGAGTGGTCCAAGATTTGATGATGGATCCTTTGATATACTCGAAGACCAGGAATTCTCTTTACTCATGAAGAACGTTAGTGTTGATGATGCAGGACTATACTTCTGCAGGGTTTCCAATTATCTTGGTATTATGATATACAATTCCACCGACGTTAGAGTACTAGGTAAGTGTATTACTCGTATACTTTTTAAACAATGAAAATATATGTGACTTAAAAGGAGCCAAATCCACTACGAGTTAATGTTCAAATCGCGCCAAAAATGAGAGAGTGGAAATTAACGCAGGATTGCATATCATAAACAAAGGCATCAGACGACTCAAGACACCATTGGTGGGGATGATCAATTCACATAGTCCTAAGAACTGGATAACCCCCTCCTGCCTCAATGAAGTCTGCATTATTATTGGTTTTTATCAAGTGATTGATATCATAACACGTTATAAAATATTTGAGTAAAGTAGAGTGGGCCATGCGACAATAGATCCATACGCCGTGTATTGAACTGTGTGGACAAAACATACAGGGCGCTTGGTTGAGCATTTTTTTTTAAACAAATGAAACGACAAATAAAAACAACAACAACCACAAGCCGGTTTTAATTCCCCATTATAAAGGAGCGTCGAATTGGCGTTCGACTTCATTTTACGGACATAGATTATATCGTATTATATATATGTGTATCCAGTTATGAATATCATGCACAATAGATGAAATGGGCGTGTACTTTGTCGCTCTGTCGGATTCATGTGTATTCATGTACTATTATGAATCTAAAAAGCTGGCTTGAAATCACTGAAGACAAATACATTTCATTACATTGGCAGATGGAAACGTCGTGGTTACTCAACCCAAGATAAGTCTGTTGAATGGAGAGATTGGCAAGCTACAGTGTTCAGTTAACATCATACCCGGAAGGGTCGCCTGGAAGGTAGGGACGTCATATGCCACGTCTCAGGAACTGCTGGTGCTGAACAATATCAACCAGAGTCTGAGCAAAGGTTACCTTAAGTATGAAGGACAGACGTACAACATGACCAGGGATTTAGATCTCATCATTTCCTATGTCCAGACCAAAGATGAAGGGCAATATTTCTGCGAAGCTTCTGATTTGGACTTGGGAACAGTGTTTTGGAACAGTACTACCGTCTCTGTTTTTGGTAAGCTCTAAAACAAAACCCCACTGTTGCCTGTTTGAAGGATTTTCGAAAAAGAAAGTACTGTAGAAGTACTACAGAATACTGCACACACATGAAACGGACCAGACAAAGAAATGGGAAAACTTAAAGGCATTATTTAAGCATTATTTAACAATTATGCCAAATCATCGCAAACCCTTAAATATCTCTAAAACCATAAATATCTGAAAATGTGACAGAATGAACCACACATTTAACATCCAGAAAGAATGAACGTTAATTACCGCTGAAAATTCATGTGGCTTAGTGCCAGTGAAACTTTCATCCTCTAATCACCGACGTTACACGCAGAGGTTCAACCGCGCATGATGCAAGCGGTATAATGACTTCGATGACCGATGATAGATTAGTGTTAAGTCGCTTGAATCTAGATATATATTTCGACATTTTAAGTCTCGACAACATGTTAGCTATTGCCTTTAGGCAGCTCCCATTTTAGCATTCAGACTAGCTCTATAAAACAAATGAACTCTCCTTTCTTCATACGCACCAAATAAATGTAGAACAAATGTCACTCATGTTTACTGAATAAACGGGGAAGCTATTAAGCGACGTTGAAGTGTTGAACGGCAATTCTTCACTCTATCCACTTTCCTGGTCCATTCTGATTACCGTCAGGAGTACCACCGAGTACCGCAGGAGTTCGATACTGATGTAGTACATCATTTTGCTGCAGTAGTACGACAGACTATTCCTGGGTTGTGTTTCATAAATATGTGCGTAGATCTACGCATGACTGTAAAACGACTGGTATTGAGGTACTATTCGTCAATTCAATTTACGATTTCAAATTGAAAAATAGAAAAATAGAAAATTGACTCTCATCTCGATCAATATTCTGTTTTTAAAACAGAAAAATAAAGGCTCATTTCGATTTCCATCATCAATATAAAATTGAAAAATTGGAAAATAGAAATACGAATTCATTTGTTCAATTTCCTATTTTTCATGTGAAATTAGAATAATGAAAAACGAGTTTCATTTGTCAATTTTACTTTTGCAAAATAGAAAATTGAACGAAGGCAGTCCGAGTCGATCAATATTTCAATTTCCGACGAAATTGAAAAATTAAAGATCCTCCTCTACGGCTCAAACATTACAATCTTAGAATTATTTCAGACCGTAAATGAATTCCGTTCTCGTCGCCCGATCGGCGCTCCGTGCACTTCCAATATCCAGCGCAAATCGAGTGCATCTTACGCCGAAAGTTTGCGGGCAAAGCCGTAGAGGATGGTCTTCAATTTTTCAATTTCGTTGGAAATTGAAATATTGATCGACTCGGACTGCCGTCGTTCAATTTTCTATTTTGTAAAAGCGAAATTGACAAATGAAACTCGTTTTTCATTATTCTAATTTCACATGGAAAAATAGGAAATTGAACAAATTAATTCGTTTTTTCTATTTTTCAATATTTCAATTCTATATTGATGATAGAAATCGAAATGAGCCTTCATTTTTCTGTTTTAAAAACAATATATTGACCGAGATGAGAGCAAATTTTCTATTTGTCTATTTTTCAATTTGAAATAGGAAATTGAATTAACGGATAGTACCTCAATTGGCTATCCTTTCTCGCACTCGATGATAACTTCGAGCGCTGAATCACAGCAAGGAAAGGGTCATCAGTTGTTCGTACAGTCCTGCATAGATCTAATGAGAACAGCTTTACGAAAAGCGACCCAGGATTATGATAACATATCATAAACGACAGAGTATTCCTGTGCTGTGTTTTATGCATGTGTGTGTAGATCTACGCATGACTGTAAAACGACTGGCTATCCTTTCTCGCACTCGATGATAACTTCGAGCGCTGAATCACAGCAAGGAAAGGGTCATCAGTTGTTCGTACATTCCTGCATAGATCTAATGAGAACAGATTTACGGAAAGCGACCCAGGATTATGATTACATATCATAAACGCTATCTGAAAAGGCCTAGAATATAAAAAACGTATTCATAAAATTCTGGCTATGAATACGTAATGAGCATATGCACTTGATACTTTAAATCATCATAATTCTTTTTTGAATAAAGATATTGACATGAAATCTTCAGGAATATTTATTTAAAACTATGGAAATATATATCCCAAATATATATATATATATATATATATATATTTTTGTTTGCAAGTGGTTTAAAATGTGAGGTACTTTTTTGAAGAAAATCAGAACTCAATCGCTTCTTTCATGGCCTTGTAAATGCTACTAATTATTAATGATTCTCAAGGAAAATTAATTCAAGATCTTCAGTAACTCCTCTACTTTCCAGAAATATCTTAAACATTACATTTAGAGGTTTATACCAGTCAGGAGCCAGCATGCTATGATGCATGTTCCTTTACAGCAAAATTCCAGACATTTCATTGGCCGACCCGAATTCAAGATGTGTGTGATTGGTTAGTTTATATATCCCGCACACAGAGTATGTAGAAACAATCTAACCGCATGGACTGGTAAACGGCTCACATGTGTTGGCATTGATTCCCTCAGGTAATCAAAGTGCAGCATTCATATTATTGCTATGGAATATTTGACTTTTCAAAGATAATGCTGGCTCCTGACTGGTATAAAGGGTAAATGGCATTAAAAATATATAGATTAGCAATCCAAGATTTCATTCTTTCTAAATATCTTCCTTTTAGAGAGAATCATGGAATTTTAGGTCCTTTATTTGCCAACTAAAATGACCAAATAGAATCTAGTTTTTGGTCGAAATGGATCCATATTTTTTTAGTATTAATCAGAGGATGTAAATTACAAAAATCAACTGGGAATAATTTTTTTTTTGACAGGAAAAAAGATCTCTTAAATCCACTAAGAAACACTCAATCTATGACAATTCAAAAAGTGGTGTTTTTGCTCGTTGCCCTGTGCTTGGTGTATATTAACTATTTTGTGATTATGGTTTGAAAATACCATAGAGTATTTTGTGATTTTCATAAAACCTCCTCTTTGACCTCATTAGCGAGCCTGTTGATGTGTGCCTGAATATACAAAAGAGTGACGCAGCAGTACCACAGAGTAATTGTAATAGAGTATTGCAGTAGTATGACAGAGTATTCAAGGATTATGACACAGTATACCACAGAGTAACGCAGTACTAGTACCATAGAATACTACAGTAGTACCCCAGAGTAATGCAGGGATATGACAAAGTACTCCAGGAGTATGAATTAGTAAGACAGGAGTACTACAAAGTACTGCAGAAGTACTACAGAAGAACCACAAAGTATTCCAGGAGTAAGAGTACCGCAGTAGTACCATATGGTACTGCACATGTATCACATAATACCACAGGGGTAAACAGAGTAACGCAGGGTAGTCAAAGAGTACGAAAAAATAATTGAAAAGTATGGGAGAGTACTCCCAAAGTGGAACAGAGTAACGTAGGATTATCACAGAGTAGCACATACTACAAAGTGATACCACGCAATAAGGCTGCTATAAGTGGTAACTCAAATATATTCTCATCTTATTTTAATTTTGTTTGTTCATGTAGCTAAGCCAGATGAACCATATCCAACCATCTCTCATTGTGACTTTGAAGATTCGAAGGTTTCAAGAGGATCATCCTGCACCGAGTTAACCTCCCGTCTCCAGTGCCATGTTTCGGGTTACTACCCAACTATCAAACTTACATTCTTCCATGGCACGCGAATCATCCCGTCGCTATTACGCGAATGGAACAACACCGATGGAACTAGAGGAAAAACAATTGAAATTGATGCAACTGGAAACGAGCAACCTTACATTTGTATTGCCTCTGATATTCCTGGTTCACCTAGTAACGAATCGGCGTCAATATATCTTACATCGACAGGTCAGCATGGATATGTGTATATTGTCGTCGGAGTCATTCTTGGTGAGCTATGAAAACATCTGGTTTAGCCGTTTTATCATTTTAACAATGCATTGAAATACGCATACTTCACGCCCGCATTCAATTTTGCGATTTGGTGGTATTTGGCAAACGCATATCCATTTTCATTGCCTAATACTGAAACGCAACCTACCTATTTATTACTCTTAATCTCAAATATATAGTATACTGTTATTGTATTTTATACGCAATGATAATTTCCTCCTAGGTTTGTGTATTTTGCTGTTCCAAAGAATTTAAGTGTAATGTCATATTTAAAACGGTCCTGGTAGGGCGATATTTGGAGGGGAGAGAGGACCCATTTCTGTCCAAAGTGAATAACTTTGCTTTCTTTCTTCCAGACATCATTTTGGTGCTCTAAAAAAGACTGGTTCGAGAAATGTGCTTAAATAATTTGATTTATTTGTTAAATTTATGTATTCAGTTTAATTGATATACAGCACAATTTTAAAATATACAAATTGTGTTTAATTTGCTAACTTTTCGTTCCAAGAGCTTTTTTTCACATTACTTTAATCATCTTGAATATGACTTTGTAGAACTTGATTTTGGTCAAGTATTTGAGAAGAGAGCTCAGTCCTCCAAAATGAATAAATCGGTTATAAAAGGTGTGCTTTGTCTAAAAACTCTGATTATCTCTGTATGTTTCTGTAATAGGTGTCTGTCTGATTGCCCTCATTTTAGCAGTTGTTGTGTATAGAAGGAGACGGTCTCATAATGAAGGTAGGCGTTCTATCAAGAATGAGAAAAAAGAAGAAAGAAAAGAGTAATATAGAGAGAATCAATATAAATATATATACATGGATTTGATCTGAGATTTTCTTATGTATTCAAATATCATTTCCTAGATGGTACTATAATTTACTTATATCCAGGGCACTAGAATTTAAAGCTTCTTCAAGGCTCTATCAGCCTTAGTACTGTCCAGAATCACGACTTCTATTCTATATTTCTGTTTCTAGTCACTAAAAAATCAGGCTTGTTCACAAATATCAAAATGATTAATATCTATGAAAAGTTAACTCATGTGTTATATAATGGATTATAGGGATTAGACAATCACTGCAACCACTACACACAATGCAATGGGAAACTGATATTTGCTCTCCATTTCTTTGTAGGTACTCAGGCATGTCAGGATTCCATCCCGATGACTCAAGGTAATGACATAATTGCATAATATACCGCTGGTCGCAGAGTTTGGCGTTTGAAAATGTAAACTTATGGATTTAAATTTATAAGTGCATGAATATGTACAGTAAGCAGTTTTGAGTGACAATTCTTACATTGAGACAAATAAATTTTACTAAACATGGATGACATGTATTTTGTATTTTGGATAAAATGTTTAAAATTCTTTGGAACCGAACTCGACGAGTGAACAAATGAAATAATGAACAAATGGAAATTTTGATAGCTGATTTTTTAAAAAGAAATTATAACAAATTGATGAAATACACATCTCTATTTACAGGTCGATTGACATTGTTTATTAATTCAAGATTAAATATTGTTGCATTCAACCATTTAGCAATTCACTCGTTTACAAATCAAATTAATTTATTCAAATACACAGTCTAACAATGACGTTGCAATATTGATATCAATGACCGATTTTCCATTATTTTACTCTTTGGGCTGCGGGTCTTTCACACAGCCCAGAGAGCCCATCTGTATAATAACGAGTAAAAACAAATTAGGTGCTAGTCTGTAGATGATGATTTTTTTCTGTCATGTAAATCAACATTCATTCAAATTGCCCATATTTTGAAATTGCTCTGTAGATTTATGTTTTCGATAGATTTTAAACTTTTATTTCATTAGACACACAACATTGATAGTCAAGAGCTTACACATCAATAAAATGTTCCTAAAAAAGCCAATCTATTTGTATTCAGTACTTCCAGAGGCCAATGCCATTACAGATACGGAGGTAACCGGTTGGATTAAGCAGTTGTCGGAGAAGCATTTCAGGAAAATTGAACGAGTCGTTCACGGAGTGGACAAAAAAGAGGCTTATGGGCAAATGGAGAAAGTCATCAAAGAAAATACAGAGATTTTTCTAAACATCAAAGGCATTCTAGAAGACTGGTTAGAAGGCTCCGGATGCAGTCGTGATGAAGAAAAAAGAGCAATGATGTCGAGTGTTGTGAATATGGAACCAGAAAAAGGTAAAATGTATTACTTGTTCCCAAACCGTAAACATGATAAACGGACATTTCTATTGCGTAGGCATTTTTTAAGCTACTTTGGACTGGTAGTGAGATTTTGATATAGGGGTTCAGCTTGTCTTAACCCACCTCCTCGTTGCAAAACAGCTTGCGGGCCTTGTTAAGTTCAGTCACACGTCTTTTCCTTGTATTAAAACTGGTGCCATGAGCTATAATACACCCGATACGTACGAAACGTAACAAAGAAGTGTAAGTTCATCTACATCTTAAATCTTTTATTTTTCTTAGCCATCTTTGAGAAATAATTGAAACGGATTAAATATCTAATGAAATGAACCAGGGTCGATTGAATTTAATTTACACAATAGTTCCATCGAAAATAACGAACTTGCACTAGGTGGTATAATTGATCTATCGAAAGCTTTTGATACGATTAATCACACAATCCTGTTATAGAAATTGAAGTGTCATGGTATAAAAGTGACATCCCTAGAGGGTTTTTTTTCGAGCTACCTCAACAATCGCTTACAATGCACAAAATTTAGTTCTTTCGTTTCAGATTTTAAAACAATTACATGTGGAATACCCCAAGGAAGTCTACTTCGCTCCCCTTTGTTTATCATTTATATCATTGATCTGTATAGATCAGCATATAATCTTTCTTTCATTCTTTATGCAGACGACATAAATATATTTATCAGTAATTCAAAGTTATCTTTGTGACGAAGCAAATCGAAGCCTTTCGCAGGTATGTGAATGGTTTGGAGCAAATGAATTATCCATAGATGCAAAAAAAAAAAAAAAAAAATTATATAATTTTTTCCTAATGGAAAGAAAGTTTGTAAAGCTGATATTCGTATTACAATGATTGATAACATATTTTTACCAATAGTGGATAAGGCAAAGTTTCTTGGTATTCATTTGGAAAGTTCCCTCTCTTGGAAATATCATATTTCTGAAGAAGAGAGCAAGTTATCGAAAAGTATTGGCAAAATCAAGCACCTTCTTCAAGAACACATTTTGAGAATTTATATTGTGCTTATTGTGCTACTGTCCTACCCTATTTAACCTAATTGTATACTTGTTTGAACTATTATGTTTTCATTTTTTGCATTATGGTAACATTAACATATGCATATGATTATTAATGTCCTGGCGTGTTCAATGTCCTACAGCAACATGACCAATACCTGCAACTGAAATCCTTGCTGTCAATTGTTTAATACACCAGATACTCTTTTCTTGACATCGATCTTCAATGTATGATACATGTAATGCCAAAATTCTCTTATTCTTCTCATATTGCTCTTTTTGTTTTTTTACCATTTATATCTATCAAACAGTTTTTCCTTTTATGCATGTCGTTTTATATCTAAATTGTTTTGTATTCTTTAAATGATAATATATACTAATTTATTTTCTTTACTCTTCTCTAAAAAGATAATTTTGTTTAACTTTGCTTGTTGTTAAGGCGATCCCAACACAACCTATGCTTCCAGGGTATTCACCTTCTTTGATTCTATCACTTTGTCATGTTATTTTGTATTGATTATATATATGAAAAAGGAAATAATAATTAAACTCAATTCAATTCATTTTCCGTCAAAAGCAGGACCATCTAAAAAGCAAAATTGATTACATCGCCTTTTTGGAGTTTCATCATACAATTTTGCATACAATCTAGGGGCAGAACAAAGAGTTGGCCAATGGTTGTCAGCGCAATTAGATTTTTGTTTGTTTGCATGACATGCCATCGGCTGGAAATTCCATAATTTTTTGGCTTATCAGGGCATCACGTTTAAGTTTCCCTCATGAAATAAAAATAAAGAAAAATAAATACCACCTTTAATGTAAGTTAAAGAATAAACGTGTGTAGATGATTGCCTAATAAGATTTGAAGAACATATTTTGCTACAGATTTATTCTGGCCATCTGAGAATGAATTGCGTCTCATTGCGAAGCACATTACCGTGGAATCAATGCGGAAACTCTCCACTGAGCTTAGAATCAAACGTCAGCTGTCCGGCAAAGGGAATTTAAGCCAAATGCATGCGGATCTTTCTTCTACGCTGAAAGCTGTGAAGCTTTCTGGTAAGTATGATTTATTGTGAGACTCAGATCAAGGGACCGCGGAAGGGATGAGTTTCGTTATTATTTGGTGGAAAGACGCATCAGCTTTGAATTGTTTTTTTCTATATTCGTTTTTAAAGGTGTGGTCACACCAACCGAACGGAGCTGTAAAGGTCTTTTAGCGGTAGGGATTTAGTCTGAAAGGAGAGACCCAAGAGTTTCGGTGTGTACTTGTGCAGAGCGTGACACAGGGTATGCATTGTGTGACTACATCACACACAACATTGTTCCTTCCTACAGCCTAGGGTTATGCAAAGACAATGCAGTGTGTCACTAATTGAAAGGTTGCATACTGTGTATCATGCTCACATAGAAAGCGTAGAGTCTGTACTTGCAGATTACGCTAAAGGACCTCTACAGCTCCGCTCGGCCGGTGTGACCACACATTTACTTAGGTAACATTTTTAGTCAGTGACTACGGTGACAGAACATGCAATAATGTGGTTTAAGTGTGTCATATTCAATGTTTTTTACGATCTTCCCCACTTTATCAGGAGAGCAGAGACGCAATCACCCTTTGTGTCCTACCTTAAGACCTATCTGTTCCCCACTCCCTTGTCGTCACAGGAATAACCATATAATACCACCGCTGGGAGTTCTTGGACTGAAAGATAAACCATAGCACTGATTAGGACATTGAAATCTGTGAAACATTATTTTGAGTAATTTGAGCGCCATGAGCGCCCACCTGAGGCGGTGACCGGCGCTATATAAGAGGCCATCATCATTATCATCATCATTATCATCATCATCATCATCTTTAAAACAATTCAACTTTTGTAACTTTCTTTTTTCCCTTTTTGTACAATTTACTTAACATAATATAATGTATATGAACAGAATGCTATATGAAAAAAAAATGATGACTGCAAATGTCGATGAAGTTTAAATGAATAAATTACCCAATTACAAACCTGAGCGTGTCGTATTTTCCAACTCTATGCCAAACCTCTTATAACAACCTTTATTCTTTCATCAGGATTACTACCTGGTCTTAGGGATGAGCACCTGCACGAAGTGGAGATAGTCGACCTAGCATTTCAGCTGTACATGGAGGATGTTATACCGTTTCTGTTGGAAGACTCTCATTCTGTATCTGTGGCCAAACATAGACATCCATTCAAGCCTTCTTACCTTGACAAGGGTACTATCGGTCTACTTCACGTCGTTTCTTCAGCTATCCCGGACTCGAATAACTTAAAGCGATCAGTGTTCTATGAACGCCTGATGAAAGCATATCCGCAAGCTTTGTATTCAGGAATGTTTGGTAGGTACCTACATGTATATGATACCATTGATGTGCGGATATTTAGGCCCTGTTATTGTCATATGTCAGCTTGGCGTATGTGTAGGCCTACAGATATTATGTATAATTTTCAGAAAATATAGAAAGATGCAAAACCCGTTAATCAAAATTAACTTTAGGAATAATTTGTACACCTTAGAATTTTTTGGAAAAAATATGTCTTCTTTACATGATAGGAGAAACTTGTTCCGAAGCTAGATGTGCGAGAGGGGGATTTCGGGGCACTAGCACACGGGTCATAGCTAGGGGCACCAAATTTGATGTTGGGCGCTAAATGTGCTGTGAGGGGCACCAACAGTCGAGCACCTGGGTCTCGAAATCAAACAACTCATGTATCCCGGAGATTGATTCAGTTCTTTGAACTAATCATTATTTACAACTCTTGACATAAGCTTCACAGAACTCGGTTCCATTGTGGACCTGGAGGTTCCCAATGCTTAAGGATTAAGTAGTTCAGAATGCAGGGCCTGCTTCCATATGTCCCTAACTCAGAATTTTGATTAACCAAACCCAAGTATTCATAAGATTAATTCAGAATGGATCTCTGTACTAATTACAATTTACAGCTCTCGACATAAGTTACACAGAACTCGGTGCCATTGTAGAGGCAATGCTTAAGGATGGAGCAGTTCAGGATGCAGAGCCCAATTCCGCCGAGTCCTTAACTCAGTGTCTTGATGTAGAAAATACGGCGAGGTTGGCACCTGTCCCAGATGTCAACAAAGGTGATTATTGAATTGTATGCCAAAAAGGATGAAATTATCGATGCATTAAATACAATTTACAATGATGTGAAAACCCCCACGTGCTTAAATTGAACCACGATATTCATGAAGATGTAAAGATTTATTTCAAATGCTTCATAAGAAATCAAGTTGTCTGCCACTTTCCACTTTTCTTCATTGACCACCCTTGTTCTCTTCACTTGAGATTTTCTCACCGCTCGTGATTTCTTCACCTGAGGACGAGTTAGTGAAATTTACTCGAAACGTCGGGGTTTTGGTCAGTCCTCAGTGTTTTTATCACATGTTGCCACCGCAAATTATTTTGAAGGAAGCATTAATTACGATAAACGATTAAAACGATATAAATTATTTTCCTTTGTAATGCTATTGAAATCGGTACCGGCTGGTCATTGTTGTGGCCGCACAGTTGAATACACGGTATACGGACCTATTGTCTGCGTTCGAGTAACTTGTTCGGAAATAGTTTATATAGTGTTTTTACACAATTGTGAACACACTTAAAAATCAAGTTCGAATCAAGTTCATGAGAAACGATGATGTTTGATCAGATAATAGATAAAAAATAACCCACAAATTTATTTCAGAAAATTAGTAAATTGAATACAATTCTGATTTATCTATTTGTATTCCAAGAACCGAGCACCTCGAAGACATATTGTGCTGAAAATGAAACAGAGAACAGGGATGAGGATGGAGCGAAGAGTGCAGAACATGACCCTCTGCTCGACAAGCAAAGCGGAGACTGCTCACACGCGGGAACATCTACTATGGCGGATTCTCAAAGAGATGTTGAGGAGAGCTCCTTCAACTTAGTCAAGAAGATGCTGAAGCTTACAGATCATGATATCTGTAGTAAAGGATCTAATAAAGGAGAACCGCGTAGGTTCGACCTACTGAAGGCTTGGAAACTGAAACCACGACCATCGTCGTTCAACTATCGTGTAGCCATTGCAGAAGGTTTACTCGACATGCGAAAGGAAGTCCTTGCTGCATCAGTCCTTGAAGGTTTGTTTTTATCCTCAAGCAGATTTTACAATTCTCATTTTTATTAAAATTCATCATCATGAATAGAATAGCACATTATTAGGAATTGAAACGCTTAAAGTAAGAACAGACATATTTGGTAATGGTTGGAATAATGCAACACAAGACGTTACAATTTTTCATAGGATATGTGTTTCTGGGACATTTTCGTTGGATAAAAGCACAGTTCCAGTGAGTTTGGACGTCAATTCGGGCAGAGGGTGATGTTTCAGCAATTAGTTATTGAAACGAGTATTCATTTTAAGATATAGTTGAGTTCCTCATTCAGTGTGGTGATACTTATAACGTTCTCCACGATTCAGCACAAGAAACGATACCAGTCGTTCCCGAATTGATTCATTAATTGATTAAAATAATTATTACAGACAGCAAATATTTCAACAAAGACTGGAATACGTTATGGTATACTTAAAAGATGCTCAACCATTTAACACAAGAACTGTATAGGGCCGCCAGTATCTTCTCTGGCAGGGTGATACATGTACAGGCAGCAAACTGAATCAAATGTCTTGTTGATTAGGCAACGATATAAAATGTATTCGTTTTAAGTGACAAAATGATTCTATTTAAGACCATGTGATACCGGCTGCCTTTGTGTTTTATTCTTAAGAATGACAAACTTTCATTTTATACATTGCAGCTGTTTGGAAAGCTTATTTCTCTGAATAACTTCATTTAAATCAGCTATTGCAGCTGTTTTGAAAATGCTCAGTATTATTTTATTTTTTTCTGTTATTATGTAACATCTCGGCAGCTGCACCGATGCATGAATCTTCATGTGTTACTCACAAGGGTGGCACTCCCGAAATTGATAAAATTCGTTATAAAGCTTTCGTAAGTGAAACACCGCACTGGGTTGTCTTTCACCAAGCCTTCGTTAAGTTAAGAGAGACCTTATGAACGAAGGTTGATGGGGTTGGTTCGGCCAGGTTTAAGAACATCTTGGTGAAACACCAATCGAGCAACGAAAATAATGACCCTCAATCGACTGGTCATGGAAGGTTATTGAGAAACGTGAAACTCTTACAGTCTAATGAAAAATAATTGCCTAGTAAGCATTTGCAGAATAATTTGACGTCTTTGATGTCTAAATTAATTCACCAAGTGCTTCTTAAAGTGTTAAATCCTTAAGTTCTTGTTTGTCTTATTTGAAATTCAGGCAGAATTTTCTCTGAAGGAGGAATAAGCTCTGAATTCATCGAGGATATGCTTCAGAACATGGATGTGAACGACATTGTAAAGCTGATGAACAACATTACTGGGGACGAGATCAGAGAGAAAGCAGCATTTGACCATATATTTGCGTGGGCTTGGAAGATGACTCGTGAACCTGATGTGAAAAGTGCTGAATTGAAGAAACACAACGACAAGCTAGTAGAAGAGGGTTTTCTGGATTTTGCTCGTGAAGCAATGACCGTTAGGCGGGAACAAATTTCACGCTTACCAGAAAAGAGAAACGTTATCTCGTCTGCCATTAATTGGTTGCGTAATTGGTGGGACAGGTAATTTCTTTAAACGTTTTTTC
The DNA here is from genome assembly GCA_036244855.1 of Temnopleurus reevesii. Classification (NCBI taxonomy): domain Eukaryota; kingdom Metazoa; phylum Echinodermata; class Echinoidea; order Temnopleuroida; family Temnopleuridae; genus Temnopleurus; species Temnopleurus reevesii. The sequence goes on from BQKZ01001688.1 coordinate 50,043, forward strand.
TAACATCCCAGAAAGAAATCCCCAAATTACCAATCGCAATACCAATTTGAATTGGTACCTAATAGCAAAGATATTATAATTACAAGATGGCCCACTCTCTAGATTTTAGGGGGTACGCTCCGTCTGAGCGAATCGACGGTCGGAAAAATCATTTCGTTCTCCATTGACTTACACGTAAATACATATCATCCTTCTTTAGAAATATTTGTCTTATTTCATGCTTCCTTGTGTGGATTTTTGATCGAATCCAAGGATTGATAATTGGAAAAACATATCCACTACTAAACATTTCATTTTATTGCCTGAAAAATCCCACGGAGGTCTGTACTTTTGCCATTTTTTCTCTCATAGGTTTGCACGTAAAAATGACTATTCTAAAATCATTATAAAATCATGAAAAAGAATC
>BQKZ01001688.1:58558-71832 GCA_036244855.1 Temnopleurus reevesii
GATCATATTCTTATTAAACGAATGCAATTGTCATATTAACCAAAAATGAATAAAGCCTGTTTTGTTCAAGAATTGTTTAAAGCGTAAATAAAACGTTTGTTTGTAGGTGAGTGATCGGTAAATGTACTGTAAATCTTGCATCTCGTTTTGCGTGCATGTGTGTGTGTTCTTAAATATGTAAGACAGAGAAAGGGAGAGAGAGAGAGAGAGAGATGGGGGGGGGGGGAGACCGAATTTCCCTACTGGCCAGCATCATCCCTTCTGGAAAACTTTTTTCTTCAAATTATCAATCACTAAAATTTGCCTCCTAGCTATCCACTTACAAACCTGTATTTATATTCTCCTTCATATTATTTTTTTTTGAATCTCCGTCCTCTTTTAAAAGTTTTTGAAAAGTGCGCCTGATCCTCCACAACCCCGTGATTGCGCATGATTTCTTTTTAAGTTGGTGGAGACTTGTTCTTCAAGACAATACGTCACGATGAACGCCATGACTTTGACCTACATCCTCACAGGGACATGTGATGATTGTAAATCATTTCATTAATGTTCAGACTAACGATTAATCTTTTCCGATCCCCTGCTGAGAACGATCATGTTATAACACACACGGATGGGTAATTTCCTCTTCATCGGCGATCTTTCAGACACCATTAACATGAATAAATAGGTAGTTAATCTAGTTTACCTCAGAATTTATGTCAATTATGTCAATCGCTTTCCAAGTGTGACATAATGTCACGGGTATCAAAACGGTAAACAATGATTGTGTTTTTATGTTCTCCCGTGCTTTAAGGGCAATCTACCTGTAAGAAACAAAACTTATTCTACATCATATCAAAGGTCCATTGCATTACTATTGAAGGACAAAATAAATGAAAAAAAATCTAGCTGATAACCGATGTATAATGTGAAAAATACGCTAAATAACACAGCATTTATCGTAACATTAGAGAACAGCATAATTTTCCCAACATTGTTGGTTTGAATCCATGATTATGTACTGGAGTGTAAATAAGTTAAACCCTAATCGCAGAAATGTATATTGCGTTTGTTGCTGTGTGCATTTGTTCCTTTCTAAAATGCTGTCTAAGTTCATGTCTGAACCGAAACACATATGACACCCAATTTACACTAAAACGGTGTTTAGTCGTTGTTTAGCTAATGATCAATCGGGGAATACAAGTCTGATATGGCACTTCGACTGTTTTCTTGACACTTTTTATTTTCCTGGTTTGAAAAAGAGGTCTCATGTGTACCCGACTGTTCACCGTAAATAGGTGGGGTGAAATGTGGGTATTTGTCGATTTTGGACCCCGGGTCAGCACATTAACCGCCGAACCAAATCACGTTTCCCTTCTTGTTATTTCAACTTTACATCCATTTCACCAGGAGGGAGTGGCGACACCACGTGACCACAACACTTTGGCAGAAGATCTTTCCGGGAGTCCAATTTTGATATCTAGCAACATTCGAGAACAATATTTGATAATGGATGAAAACATTCTTCTACTTGTTATTAGATACCGGCGAGTCCTCGGTGAGATCTATTTTCGTCCATTATTTGATTATCCAACTATAAATACATTTTGTAATTTTTTCGTCCATCCGCCGCACGATCATGAACAATATAGAATCATCGTGTGAGATGCACACCGATCTATTTATAGAAATGTATTTAACTGCTTCACTTGTTCATCAGAAAGATACATTATCGCCTGGATTCTGGTTATCGTTCATATCTAGTTCGCGGAGATCGATCTTATTTATCATTTCTTTAGAAAAGTATTGATAAGTTGATTTCACAGTTAGTAATGATTTCCTCGCGTAACGGTTCACACAATTGTTGCGTACATTTGTCGGTATTCATGTCACTAATATGACCCAAGTTTACGGTAACATTGCAAACGAAAGATCTTTTATTTTTAGACTTCAATTAAAACATTATCAAACACACTGCATGGAAACTAAACATAAATAAACTGCCCGTTTTTGAAGAAAAAAACACGATTTCATTAACAGGGAGGTGTCCAGAATCAGAATTCGACGGTAATGTTATACAATCTTTATCTTCGAAAAATCACAACGTTAAAAATAATTTAAGGGAAATGATACCCTTCAGGCAAGCCCCCGGCCTATAACACGAATTTGGTAAATCATGCTTCTCGCGTGCACTAAATGAATTATGATAAATAATAATACGATAAAACAGTAATTTGTCAACCCCCTGGATTTCTACTAAGATCAATTATGGGAAATTCTTATAATTTCCTTCAAAATATTTCTTCAAATTTACCTGAAAATCACAGATTGGTAGAATATTTTTTTGCCCTTGACAACATTACCAAATTATATTAATAATGTTGATAATGATAATAATAATCAGCACTTGAAAATTTGCATGCAATAAATATTTTTTTTATTTTAGGGTCATTTTCTTCCTAAAACTAAACTCCTGTAATTTTTGGGAAAAACTGACATATCCCATATTTCACATGTTCATCCGTGTATTGTTTGTTTAAATAGGTTCGTTTGACTTTGCTGCTTTTAATCAATGCAATATTTTTTTTTATGGAGAAGACCTGGGGCCTTTAACATAAAGGAGATACGATGAATTGAAAATAGATCTTATCTCTGTGGTAAATGTTTTGCCATAGACTTATGACTAATATTCAACATTAGTTTAATTGCATCTTTCATGTTACAGGCCCTAAGTCTTTTAGGTAGAATTTTGATGTAAATTTAACATCTATACGATAAGATTATGTAAAAGGTGGAAAGGGGTTGAATTTTATGCTACCTTTTCGTCCTTATATTTTAACGTTTAAATGACAGACACAAAACAAATATAATCAAACAACTTGCTAATGATTTGAATAACATTAATACTCGCATGCGCATGCGTCAATAATTATTACATAATTCGAGGAGTATATAATAATCATTCTTTCCTAAAGTTTGGGCGGTCTCCTAAACATTTCCTTTCTTAAAGGCAAAGTGCTGCAGTAATATTTCTTCGATCTATTTAGGGTAGACTGTCAAAGTTCGATGAAATGTTCCGAACTTTGATCTCAGAAAGAGAGAGGAGGTCCAAATGTTTCATTCGAGAAACATTCATATTTGTCTATCCTGAACTCTCACCTTTTGGTAATTCATTTTGCTATACATTCGAGGATTTGGAAACATATTGGAACATCTCGCTTCTATTTTGACAACGTATTTTAACAAGGATATAAAATATTATAGTTCCGGCTGGGGAATTGGCTTGTATTGAAGACTGTTTATTTGCCTTCGCCGATACATGCAGTCACGATTTACTGAGTATTACGATATATTTGCACTCAATATAGAAACACGAAGACAAAAGGAATGGAGAAAGATAGAGAAATAAACAACAAATCGAGAAAAGTTATTCGGCGGTTTTCTTTATAGACATCACACAATACTAAAAATAGCTACACTTACCTAACGGATGCGTCATGAATTTGGCTTTGTATTATAACAAAAAAGAAGTGTTTTTCTAGCTTTTCGCTCAAAACAGGATACCATTCAGCTATATAGTATGTTGTTTTGTTTAATTTTTAGGGCATGTGGGAATTCATTAAGCATTTTATTCCCCATCTCAAGTGACATGGACATGACAAAACGTGGTAAAATGTTAAAATCCTTCAAAGGTAAACTAGTAAATTTATATAAAAAACACCTCTTTTCATGGCATCTCCTACAAGAAAAGGTCAATCTGTTCTCTTAAAATTAATTTGTCACAATTCAATTACATATGTCGGTTTCTACTTCACTAAAACGTACATTGGACTGTTTAAATCGAATTCAACCTAATTTAGATACATCTCTACTAACACAAATTAATCGACTCCCAATAACACAAGTAACTAATGATACCGAGCTAAACTTTTGTGTAACGTACGGTTTTAATAAATGGTCTTTGGTTAGGTTATAAAAATCTATCCAGCAGGTTACAAAAATCATTTGGCACTAGTGTTTATAACTGCACATGCTCCAAGTCGGTATTACACATTTCTTCTGAGAGAGGCAGAGAGATGGCGCTTTAGATATTCCACTATTTTGTGACCTGCAGTAACAACATTCCCACACATACAATGTTCCAATAATAAATCAGAATATGTTCGCACTTTTGTTTGAATGTGGTTCGGAAATGCCGCTCGCCCATCATCGCAGAAAACAGCAGGGCACAACACCGCTTGTGGTCCATTGGAGTGAGCTTATTTGGTTCTGACATTCAAACTAGAAAATGCTATACTTCCAAGAATCATCTACCAAAGTCGTAACATTTATTTTTATGCATATGAAGCAAATAAATCTGAAGTTTGTTTTTACATTGCGTTCTTACAATTACAGATATATACATCTATAATATACCCCATGCCTTTTGTTTTCTATGAAGGAAAACATGGCCAACTTTGTCTTTAATGCTCAGTCACACAATTGTGTTGAAAGCCAACGGCTGTCCGGTGTTCATGAAATAGACGGGATTAATAATAATGGATGCAAAAAATGGATGCAAATTTTATGCGTAATCTATTTACAAATGTTGCTCTTCACAACCCGAAAGCTTGACCGAAGCTTACCCGACATAGCAACAAGTAATGTATGCAAAATGGATTCAAAATATTACTACGTTACTACCCGGTTTAACGATTATCAACGCAACTATAATAGTTGACGGGAACTTGCATAAATTTGAATCTATTAGTAAACCGGCCTATACGCCATGATCAGAGAAAAAAAAGAAAGAAAATATTTGACCAATGTTGAATGCGTTGAGCTGGAGCCCGATCCACAATCGCACTATAGTCATTTAATGAAGTGACTTTCATCCTTATTTCTGTGTTCACATTTCATGAATGCTCGACCGACTTTGAATATAAACGCAACGGTGTGATTGAGCCTACACTACGTTTACGGCTGTAGTCATTGCATCATCAAAAGACGACAAAGGGAACAATCTTTAAGTCTCGAAATTCTCATAGTACTCTACATGTTGAAAAAACGCTATTAGATTTAATCACTGATCTGTTACATATCTTCGGGTTTTTAGCTCAAACAGTCTTATTTTTAGAGATCATAAAATCGTAAGATCACTCACCCATTGCGTCTTCCGGATTTGAAATTTACTTCTTAATAGAGAAAATGATCTGACTTTATTTCGCTATCGCATGAACAAAATATTTTCGGATAGAGCTAATGGTCTGTAAAGTTAAACCACACTTAATATTTGGGCCATGATATACGGCAGTGCAAGACAGATGTATTACGCTCAATGATCTCCAGGATTTTTTTCCTACCAGTTCATTCACCTCACCTGGGTTGAGTGCAGCATACGACTATTTCTTGCTGAAGGTCTTATCAGGGATGACCCCCTGCGGAACGTAGTGTCTACATTTGCATATTCTGACATATTGACCGTTTTATGTGGGGGGGGGGGGGGTAACCATAGGAACGTGTAAAATGTGGTCTGGATTTATGAAATACAAGAGTTTTCTGATTTTCTTTTTTTTTTCAGTACACTGAATGTATCCATGAAAGTGGATTGTCTACTCAATACTTTTAATGCAAAATATTAACATCGACAGAATGCAGGTACTGTATTTTTTGCAGGGGGTGGGGGCGGTGATGAAAATTCATCCTTTACCTCCTTCTTGGGGCAATGTTATCGAACTTTATGAGCCAAACTAATGGTTTATTTTGTTTACCTTCACAACAAATAAACCTTTCGCGATTTATATCATTGATCAGTCACTCTGTTGTATCACAATAATGATAAATTACAAGCACGAGAAATCTCATTTCTATAAACCATTTTGGCGCTCATCCAAAGCGAGATTGTAAAGTGGTTTTTAGTAACATATAATCATGCACTTTGCTCACAGTCAAGACACGTCGTTTTCTTTACTTTTCAAGGAGATTCTACAACTTGATACTACGCATGCCTATGGAATTTGTTTTTGCAGGTTTTGCCTTCGAACAAAATGACATAGAACAGACCCTTATAAAAGAAAATTACTTTCTCAAACATTCTTGAATAGATTACCGCTTTGAAGAAAATGCTGGTTCAAATCTTGTAATCATAAGCACATCGAACATTGAACAACATAATTATGTTTCATAAACAACTCTCGCTGGGAATATGAAAAATAGAATAAAAACAACCCCAAATTATCATTTTCACTTGGATTTCAAATTCCGTCTTTTTTTCACGTTTTTTTACACGTGCCTGGAGGTTATACAAGTATGCTCTTTGAAATAGTCATTGTCCTTTTCTCTTTGACAGCCTATTGCACAGGGATTACTGTAATCTTTCTATCACACGCTTTGAGGAGCTCACAAACTTGAACTATCAACAAAATCTATTTGTCGATACTTTGTCTCGATTCGATTGTCTCCTTTCTGGATGACCACTTTTTGTCTTTTTCTTTAGTTGTTTGTTCTTCCTTTTCTTTAGTTCCATATGAACAACCGCTGGCGTATACCTATTCATTTTGGTTGCTATATTTAGAAGGGGCTTGTAGAGAACAAATGGTCAAACTTGACTGACAGAACTTTGAAAAATATCGAGAATAATGCGAAGGAAGTTTTCACGTTGGTCGAAAGAGATTAGAAGCAAACATTGGATATTTACTTGTAATCAATAAAGACCGAAGAGTTGGGTCATTTTAGGGTTGAAGCACTATAATGATACCTTAAGTTGCATAATACATTTCTTTACGCTCATGCGCCTGTATGTCCATAGTAATTACGCCACGCCAAATCCGTTTGATCGAGCTAAACATCTCATCATTTCGAAGAAATAGCTATTATTTCATTTTGAAAAATCCATCGAAAAGTCCAAATACCACAACTCAGATGCTCAAAGTTGTAGTAATAAAATAAAGCGCTCCATTAGAATAAAAGAATATCAAATATACGTTATGTAACTTTTTCTTTTTTCTTTTCTACTGCCATATTTACATCTAATTCATTTCTTGCAGTCATACCTAAATGATTAGACGCCAAAGTTAGGAAAGATGTAGAAAAAACGCATCTTTCCACCACATACATTTTTAATTTACCAAGAACACAATTATATTCATTTTTTTCGCCAAAATCTTTTGCAAATGAAATTATCATGAGCAAATGTCTGAAGCCTACGACCAACCCACTGACCATAAACATTTGAACATGATAACGGGAAAATGTCTGCGCATCAATGTCAACGTAATCTATCAGATGTTCATTAATTTCCGTAAAATGAGCTGGAACGCAATTTCAAGGCGCCGATGAATAGCTAGATATTGAAATCAGCACAGACTTATGAAAATAATGCGATTACAATGCTCGCAGATTTCAATATGACACGAACGGTTATTGTCCCTAACACGGGTTAATTTATCCAACTATTTATCTAAATATGTTATACTTTTGCCAAGATTTTACTAAATGGTGTACTGACTATTCTCCTTCAAAATCCGGCAACATAACACGAAGGTTTTTTTTATTATTATTATTTATTGACAAGATACAGTGTATAACAATTTTGAGAAGGCCCACGCGAATGGAAAATCCTACGATTTTTGTTTCACTCTATCAAAACACTGCTCTTGCCGCACCACCTCGGTTGGCCATCGCACGACACCCTTTCGAATGTCGTGGAATGTCACATATACCACTTTTTAACGAACTACATCACCTAAAAAGGTGGGTTTTTTACAAACTAAAGTTTAGAGGCTGAGGTAATGAAATTGCACAAAAACTTGTAAGGCTCCGCACACAACTTATACGATATGGGGTTACGGAGAGAGCATGGATTTGTAGACCCATCTGCCCATCGCAAGTCAAACGTAAACTATAGGCGTTCGAATGTTTCATTATTTGTGAACCTTCATACAACAAAGAATCAAAGAACCACCCTGCCAAAGTCGCGATGTTTTCATCAGGCTACTATTCTGATCTTGAATCTTGATATCCCGCCCTTTCTAAACTGATCGCGTTAACTTACAAAACTATGAGAATATCATGTTTCTCTCAATACATTGAACTAGAACACCAACAAGGCGGACCATTTGTAAGATGACAGGAATGATAATCCGTTTTCTTCTTTACACTTGTACTTTCTAACCTCGAGGTGGAGAATAATGTTTAACTTGCCTCTTGAACTTGTCTCCAGGGGAAACATGAGATGGTCTATTTTTAGCTCTTTTAACAGCTGGTAAATATTTGATTGAAATAGGAATTGAAAGGAGCACGTGAAATCAACACGACCCACGTGACCTTCCTACCCCACGCGAAGGGTGTTTGCACACCCACACGTATACTGTGTCGGTGATCAAGGGAATGAATGTAATTATGAAGCGATATTCAAAGACGATTTATCAATTCTCTTTATCTGAACATCACTTAATTGTGAGTCCATGATGTGAATAAGGAACTTTAGGCAACGAAAGAGAGATGCCACTCTACAAAAAATATCAACATTTGAATGCGTCACATTGCATATCACTGGGCGTCACCGAACTTATACCTATTAACTCATGACGAATCATCCAAATACGCATTTGAAAGTCTGGAAGCGCCACCTTTTTACACGAGTTTTTTTTTTATTTATTATTATTCGGTTTTAACTCACCGAAGTTTCTTGTTGCTTCATAAATTTCACGAAACAATAATGGTGTAGCCAATAGGGTATATTCTATTTGGTTTGATTTAATACAAAAGGACATTTGTCATTGACCTAATCGCATACGTTTACGCAACGTGCTGTTTGTAAAGCCAAAGAAGTTGCAATTGATTCCCTACATAACCAGGTGATCTTATAGATGGAAGAACGTAATGTGAAAAACATGTATATATTACGGATGATATCTCTTTATATACTTCAGTATATCAAATAAAAGTATATCTTTTCAACTACCATACATGAAAGATTATTTCCAAAATCTGAAACGTATGACCCATTCACAAGAGATTGACAGAATCGATAAAAAGCAATAAAAGATTCACTCATCCCAATCGGTGAGAAGCAATGGGATCACCAAACTAGAAAAATCCGCACCACAAATTTAATTCAGCCGTGCTTAGCCTTACCAGCAATCCGCTTTCTGGTGGAGCTGATGCGTCATTACACGTCAATTCTTCTCTTGAAAATTATAAATAACAAACTTCGATTAACCTAGATATATTGATATTTGGTAGATTTAATATTTAGTAGAACAACTATTATAATCATTTAGTAGAACAGTGTACTTGAAAAGCAATGGGGAAACTTTTATACATTGTTTCACTATCGAACGCAAAGGAGAAAGCCAGTAAATAATGAAAACGGCTGGTGGGACGGTTAGCACTTCAGAAAAGTTGGCACTGTTATCCGTCGCGTGAGATTGACGTTCTAAGTCGATCACTTACAAACAATACCTGAACCACTAAGGACGCGATACAATCTCCACTTGGGGTGTGAGCTTGGACCTCGGGATTCCAGTCAAGTACACTGTATCAAATTCTATTGTGAAATATCAACAAACGAGCGAAAACTTTGGCAAAAACTTTGGCGATTAACTGAACGATTTTTGTGCGTTTGTATAACTTTTCGAACACTGGTTACAGCCAACACCAAACTATTGAGTCATGCCGTATGTCTGCTTTGCTTCTAGGAATGATGACTTTTGTGGATATTTAGTAACATTGATCTATTAACATGCCTGGAGTTCGGGGCCCTCAGCCACCGGCCTCGGGCCCGCCACCTAACTTTAACAGAGCCAGGAGACGACACTCACTGCCTGCACTGTCGTCTGCCCAACTCAACAGACTATCAGCAAATGCATCGAAGACAACCAGTCAAGGGAATAAAAATGGCACGAGTAAATCTCTTCCAGAAGAAAACTCTCCGAAATCAGGAAATAATCTTGCCGAGAAACCAAAGAGCAACTCCGATGCGAGCCAAGGTTCGAAACCACTAAAACCCATTACAAAGATTATTAATGAATCTAATGGCTCAGACAAACCACTCGATAAAAATGGCAATGAATGTGAAGATGAGAACAATGTTTCACCAGTTGACGCGAATGATTGTGAGGACAACTCATCGGTCACAGATGGTACATCTGTACTGCAAGGAAGATCTCAAACTAAGACAAATGCAGTTTTCATCTTCCGATTTGAGGAAGATGATGATAAGGCAAACACAACTAACTCATCGGATGTCAACAACCTTTCATCGTTTACCATCAAAACGAAACCATCTTCAAAGCCAATACACGAGTCGCCACACTTTAAGGCCACAATGAGTAACACATGGCCTCAGGAGTCGTTGGACATTAACTCCTATAACTTGTTGAACTCTGTTCGTTTAAATAGGCAAGGATTCTGTGGATATAAACACAAGCAGTTCCGTGACAGTAGAAAGCTATGCCATATCATGTCTCCAGTCCAAGAGCTGATGACGCCAGTAAACGATCCCGAGTACGATTTGGACGATGATTGGTCTACGACCAGTGATCAATGGATGGACACCCGATCATCAAATGGTACAAGCTCACCTGGAGTCTTCCGTGGGAGAGACGATGTCAAGAGGAGAACAAAACATATCAAAGTTAACGTCAATTCGAACTCATTACTGAAAAACGACACTGATTCAAACTTGAGTAGTAATCTTCAGTCGGCTCTTTCTCTCTCGCCACGTCGCAGCTCGAGCATCAACAGCAGGAGTTCATTGACCACGCATCGGACAGCGAACTCGAAACCTAAAGACAAATCCTCTCAATCGACGTCATCCCCGCGACTACGGAGTGACAATAAACTCAAAGGTTTAGAATCTACAGTTGGACAAATATTCAACAGTCTTCGAGCTGGGAACAAGACTTCGAAATCATTATCAACTTCGGCTGGTTCTTCTGATGACTATGATCTGATGGCAAGAACTCAACTACCAGCTCGTCTGCAGACTCGACGACGCAGTCTCAGTGCGCTTCCAGACCTTGTTAAGATGAAGGGAATGGTAAACCAATAAATATTTACAGAACTGCTTACATGTAACATACTTTGCATAATTGATTTATTTATATATTAGCTGATCGATTTTCTACGATTTGAAAGTTTTATTTGGAGATTCTGTTCTCCAAGATTTCTTCCTCACGGAATTCAAAATGGTGATACTACCAGAAGTGACATACTAATTATACATGGACAGATAAACGAACAATAAACAAATAAAAACAGCAGTGTTTTGAGAATATATTCAGTAAATGTCTTCCTATATTCGTTATCTTTACTCAAACATTTCGAAACCTTTGAAATTAAGGAATACTATATCATTACAAACACTCCAGATTTTGGATACGTTCCAATTGTACATGGGTACAGTCCGTCAAGTTTTTAGTAGTTCCAAATTTCACAGAAAACAAACAGATAAAACAAATTTGGCAAATTACACGTATGTCTTATTTACATAGCCGTTTGAATATATTGACAATTTTGATAAATATTTTGTATTGACCTGATAGTGATTGTTGAGAAATCATGTTATTGGGGCCCATGGAAGATCATGCAATGTTGATAAATAAAAAAAAAAATAATAAATAAGTATGTGATATCATTGCCATAAATGTATTTAGTATACGTATTTAAAATGCAGATGATGCAAGAACAAGAACCGAATTATTAAAACTTGAGTATTTTTGCTACATCTTCCATCGGTTCACAAAGTGACGGTGGCAAAAGTGTTGGATGGAGGAAAAAGAATCCCGACATAGCAACACTACAAAGGGTATCCTATTGAAGTCAAATATTATAAAACGTTTCAATTTTATAATTTCGTACAGTATCATCCTTTGGCTACCGTCACTTCGTGAAAACACGGACGATGTCAGCTATATAATAATAATAATAATAATAATAATAATAATAATAATAATAATAATAATAATAGGTTCATTTATATAGCGCAATCACTATATGCATATAGGAGAGCAATAACGTCTGAAGAATTAATTAATAATTATTTATTGAAATGGTTTCAAGAAGAAAGTGTCATTTATGTATTTCTGAAATAGCTTGACGTGCATTGGAGTTAAGTTCCCCATATTTATGTTTCTACGCATTAAATTGTGCATTTTCCCCATGATAACTTTTATAACGCTTTTGGGATTACAAGGCATGTGATGAAATGTCAGATATTGCATTTGTATTTTGTGATAGTTTATTTTCAAATGTTTTTTTTTATGGGAGATGGATATAAAACAATTACAGCTGTAATTGAAGATAGAATCCGAAAAATTAAACGAAATTGTCACACGTGAATGATATTCTCAGCTTTTTCTATTTCGGAGCTTCAGTTTTTAGTGTAGGCTATATTTCATGTGCGAAGTTTTCTTGATCATTATTAGGTAACAATTGATATCATTTTGTGCCTCCTATATTTCAATCGTGCATGGAATTTTAGCGAAAACAAAACCAAATATGTAAAGAAATCCCGTCCCAAGTTAATTGATTCCAAGACAATGAATTGAGAGGGGGAGGAGGAACAAACTACAATTAAACGAAACAAAAGAAAAGAAGAGCTGATGTTCGAATATTTGTTGGTTTATGTTGCACAAATACATTATAGGAGAAAGCATGCAGTTTCAATTAATATGATATATCACTGGATATTGATTCAAAGTAGTTTCCTGGACATTTTTAAATTGCATATACAAGAAGTTCTCTCAGATTGCTTTTTTCTGGATACGAATGAACGTTATCTTAGTTTCTAAATCATATTCTAAATTATTTAATTTATGATTGATGTCATAACGATTTGTGGAGTGAAAGATATCAGTATTATTTATGATTACACTTATGATACAAATAAACCACGTGATATTATGCAGAAGTTATTGTGCTGTTTCTTCTTTTAGAATACTGCGAGTTTAGTGGAAGTAAGGGTGCATAGGAAAGGTCCAACTTTTCTTTAAGTTTCATTCATTCGATTTGATAAATCATGTGCATAACCATGTGGACTGAGAGGGCAGACACTCCCGTAAAATGGGGAAAAGGAGGAGGAGGAGCAGCAGCAGGAGGGGAGGAGAAGGAGATGGAGTGAAAATAGTAACGACCCATTTTCTTTGTTTTCTTAGTGTTTTTTTTCCTTGTCAGCTCGCGACGATGGAATTTAACATACTTGTATTGCCTATCAGCCTGGATACGACCATGATAATTAATATTGTAAAAAGTCAACCCTCGTTACCCAGATATGAAACGCCTGATTAATCCATAACACTCTCTGTGTT
>BQKZ01001688.1:77102-90377 GCA_036244855.1 Temnopleurus reevesii
CAGCATACGCGTATCAGACGGTAGACTGACGTTCGGCTTGCGCTCAAGGATCGTACGCTGACAGTCAGTCCTCCGTACGACATGCGTCCGAGGAGCGTTTTTTATTATTAAAAACGCTCCCTGGACGCACATCATACGCGTATCAGACGGTAGACTGACGTTCGGCTTGCTCTCAAGGATCGTACGCTGACAGACAGTCCTCCGTACGACATGCGTCCGAGGAGCTTTTTTTATTTTTTAAAAACGCTGGGCTGACGCAGGCTAAAAAAGTGTGAGTCGGCCTTTACACAGGTGTAACGAAAGTTATTTCTCTATCTACTTACGTCTCGTGTCATGACATCCGGATAGTTGCGAGAATTTTTTTTCTTGCTTGAAGGTTAAACCCAAATCTTAGAGGAATTGTATATTTGCTTCGCGTTTAACTTTTACTTATTTGCGTCATACATTTGTATGTATGGCACATGAACATTATGAAGGTCGCGCGACTTCCTTCGTTTTTTCGTGAGGGTTATACCCGATTTTAAGAGGTCTTCGTCTTCAGTTCTCATACGGAATGATTACAGGTCCCCTTCATTATAAATACAGGCGAAAAAAGATCTTGCGTGTAAATCTCATATTTAGGTTAGTGCACGCGACGTTTCATACCCACTATCTTTTTCACAAATCTATTTGTGCTACTATCTCTTTGATTTTATTATCTTTATCCATTATAATACCGTTTTTTATGAATTTCAATTTCAATTTCATTTATTTCACATTTGCATTAAAAAACAATTATAACATATAAAAGGCATAATGTAATAGAAAGATAATACATAAATATAGAACGAATACAAATGTGAGGGATATACAAAGGCCAAAGGCCTATCGAGGTAAATCCCTTAAATGAATAACCTCTCCTTCGTAGTTATCGTAGTTAAGGCCAACTTACACATTTGCGTCTTTAGCCTGCGTCGACCCAGCGTATTTAGAAATAAAAAAAAAACGCTCCCTACCGTATGACCTGTGTCTTTGTGCGTCCAGGAAGCGTTTTTAATTTCCAAATACGCTGGGGTCGACGCAGGCTAAAAACGCAAAGGTGTGAGTCGGCATTTATCAACCTCTTTGTCTGTAGCTTTCATAACTCGTTCGTCTATATAACAGCACTTATTATTTACTCTAATTAAAATATACACAAAGTGTATCGATTTTTTAATGTCTTTGAAACGTCTGTCAAAATTATATTTCAAAATATCATCAAGAACTTTTATGCTTACACATATCTCATAATCCCATTCATCAATTGTCACTTACAAGATTAATTCTTGTTCATGCTTTAATGATTAGGAAGTGTTTTTTATCCAGGGTATCAAAATAAATAAACTGATAATTCATTCATTCAATAAACATTCAAGCAATTAACAAATCAAACTCAACAACCAACTAATAAATCAATCAATCAGTAAATCAACAATCTGTTGGATTCTTAATAATCAGATCAAATGAAAATGAACAATTTCAAGTCGTTGTTAAATCTTTAAACAGATGGACTAATTCAAATTTGGAATTTTATTATCATTTTGTGTTATTTGTGTAAATACTTTTATTATCTTATAATATATTATTTTGATTGCCGAGTATTTATTATGCAGGACTGCTCGTGAGGGCATCCTGCTAGAATATTGATCAATAAATAAATTGTGTGATCGATCAATTTAATGATCCGTAATGTAATTCTAAAGGGAAAATGCTTCATACATCTCCATAAAGTCATGTGAGTTGTCTTTGAAAGGGAGCAATTATCGTGATCGCTCATTCTGGCGCTGTGCAATTTGATACCCCCGACTTAAACAGTTGGCACTGACACAAGCAGGAATGAAATATAATTTTCATTCAAATAACCACCCTAGATACGTCGAAGAATCATGGGTAAAATATCGGTTAAAAAGACATGTAACGCATAAGAAAATAAATCAGAATATGATAGATAAAATTTCAAGTTTTAAAATGAAATAGCATGAGAAAGACTGGCTGGAACGCCCTTGTTCTTCACATAGGATTCAACGATAATATAACGTGTGCAGTGACTTGTTTCTAATTATTTGTGTTCAGTCATAATTTATAATCATCATGTATATCGAAGAAAATTAACTCATCAAGAAACTTGATCAAAATTTTCTTTGGTGTCGCAGTTCGAATTGAGATCCCTCGTGTCATGTTTGTTCATAATTCCTTACTTACCATACCATACCATGTTTGTTCATAATTCCTTACTTAGAAGGCGTTTAAGATGGGACCCCCAAAATCTTGGGAACCAAATTATTGCCATTAAAAATAATGAGGTCGAATGGATCATATAATCCATTTTTGTCTACATTGAGAAGATTTCATATGAAAAATAAGTTTGTACTCATAGCGGACTGTCTTTCTATACGCGAAAGAGACAGTTTAGAAGTGGTAACAGTTGATAACATTCATCTTCTTCTAGGAGATAATTATCCTTGTAACTGATTGAAAGATGTGACGTAAAGCATGGGAAAAAGCCTCTCACCTATCAATATTAATAGAATGCTCCGCTATTCTTTTTGCTGGATTGAACGCACAACCGTCTCTCGATGCACAAGTTTTGATTAAAGCCAGACAGCTTTTTTCTTTATCAAATTTGACATACACTTGTAAGATGGAGATGATTCACGGACTGAGCTTTGGAAGACTGACCAAAAAATACTGACCTGCTTTTATTGATGAAGATTTAAACGGTGAACATTTAAAGATGAAGAGACTTGTAATTTTGTTAAGTGTTTGTTGCTCTTTTATTGTAATGGGGATAGAAATCGTTATCGAGGGGTTGATTAGCGACTACCAAGAGAATTCTGTAGCACCTGCTATCGATATTGCCATACTTCACATCGAGGAACTTGTTGATGCTGGGAAGCTTAATAACTTTACAGTGAAGTATACTAGGTACAGCTACTCTTGCTACGCCAGAGAACCAGTTATTTCCCCAGCCCTAGCTGCTGAGGCATACTATAGCCGTAAAGTGGCTGCATTTATTGGACCAGGCTGCATCAAGTCTAGTCTGGGGCTGGGGGACCTGACATCGGCATGGAACCTTCCCATGATCACTGGGGGAGCGCCTGGTTTTGACTTGGCCGATAAGGAACGTTATAGTACACTCACAAGGACATCGCTTCTGGTCCAACAGGTTGCGACATGCTTTGAAGAACTCATGGATTTCTTTGGATGGAAAGTCTGCTCTTGGATCCAATTTGCCGAATATGGCTATTACGGGGCAATCACAGAAGGCTTTCAAGAGTTGATGCCAGAACTGTTAAAACGGAATTTCACGTTTCATCACATAAAACTGACAAACTATGAGCACACATGGATGGCTTTAGACCAGGCAATTATTAATACAAGAGGTAAGAATAATTTATTCTAAGTGTAACGACATTTGGCGGAATATCTCAGATTAGTTGCATGTTTTATGAATATAATTAGCAGATACAACCAATAATTAGATAATTGTAATTACATGGTTCTTTGTAATGCTACTTACCTTTTCAATGCCTCTTACTCATAACTCCAACTCCAGCACCATTCTTTCTACCTTCTTACCTTCAACCTTTCCTCCAACTGTCCTCTACTATTCTCTACTGCGCCTTGAGCATCCAGCAGGATGGATTCGGCGCATTATAAATTGCATCTATTATTATTATTATCTATTAAAATCGAAAACGGTTTGTGATTGTTGTGTCTGCACAGCTGATTACAGGGCGCATGACTCTATTACCCATGACCCACTTTATTTTACGGAAAAAAGTGTATATCGTGTTCGAATATGCCTTTTAGTCGTGGCAGTGACTTCGCAGAGACGTTACCGATCACATTTGTAACATACTCTAATCAAATAGAAATCTATTAGGGAGGATATCGTTCCATAACCTATGTCTGGCTTACATTTGTTACGGTCATCATACGAGGAACTAGTTTACGGTTTGTGAGACTTTATGGTTCCGGGTACGGGTTATGAAGCACGACTTTTAAATTTGCCTAAATAACCCATTGGCATTTGGTCAACGATCATCGTAGGATGGCCGTAAACTAATCGTATCCTTCTTTTCGCACGATCTATATCTGCGGTGGCATACGCAGATCGTACGATTTTCGTGCGGATTCATGATCTCACGGTCGTAGATTGCCTCATACCTGCATACGATCAGCGCAGGATCAACATCCGAAAATAGCTGTGCGGTGATCGTGCGAAAACCTAACGATCTTATGATTTCTTTATGATTTTTTTTGGCTCTCCTGTTGAAACAAAAGTTGCATTACTCCTTTCATGATCAGCGCAGGGCCTCCGTCCACCTACGTTGATCGTACGATGCTAATTACGATATTTAGATTGTCTACAGTCGAAATGTTTCATAACTTAGCAAAATTTAAAGGGTATGGAGATTGTAAATTCGTACGGAAATTGTACGATCACCCTACGATGATCGTAAATTATAATCATATAATTCTTACATATGTCAAAATGCGTCAACAAACTTCCGCGGAGTCATCTTCACTTCACAATCTTTCGTCAGTCTTTTCATGCTCTTGGGTCTTGAACATATATCTGGAATGCGAAAAATATGGCGAAACGTATATAATCAATTTCCGGAGGTATAATGGAAAGGTCTCGGAAAAACGGGGTTTTTCCGAAAAAGGATCGTCTAGACAACTCATGTTTGAACTTATAATTTCTTGCGACGCTGAGTCGCAAACTATTCAGTCTCACATATTCAATATTACATTATTCAGGGCAATTCAATTAACTTGATGCGTTTACGATTCGTATGGTATTTTTCTGTGTCATGTTCTTCGTTTGCCGTATGAATTTTTCATAATCGGAAAGACAGGAATTGAGCTGTAGAAGACGTTCATCAGTTGGTAATATAAATAATTTCTTAAGCTTCCACCGATTATTTGATACACAGCTTCTGCTGCGCTTTATATACCTATATGTGTCGTGAACAGAAGCACCCGTACGAGATTCGAACTCTGTGATACTAGACCCGTGCCGCAACTACTAGACCACCCGAGTGACCATCGGAATTGTTATAACACAAGTCTAGTAACCTAGAGGTCGCGGGTTCGAATCCCATTCGGGTACATGTGATTTTTGTTTTCCCAGCACCCAGTCATGTCCAACAAAGCAGTAATTCTGTATCAATGGATGGTGGAATTTTCAAACTAAATTTTTTAATTCACTTTTCCAACCAATGAACGTTTTCTGCATTGCATTATCCCTTGACAGGGAAAGGTTGAACCCAATCACTATGAGCAATCCGATGGTTTAGTTGTTATAACACTGGTCTAGTAACGCAGAGGTTGCGGATTCAAATCCCGTCCGGATGCTTGTCATTTTGATTTTCAAAGCAACCGTAGTCATGTACAACACAACATTAGCTGTGTACTTAATAGCTGGAAGCTTAATGAACTATCTATGGAGCTATTTCATAAAATTGATAAAAAAAAAAAGACATAAACATTGACCAACTTAATTAGTCTACAAGATTGGCAAACGTGTTTGAAAAACTGATAAAATTTATAATGTGAAAATTCCGGTCATCCGACAGAAACAAAAAACGATATTGAATCTGTTATTTCTTTTATTTCGTATATGATATTTAAAGGACACTTAAAAACACAAAATTAAACTTTTAACTTCTCCAATTTTAATATTGATTTTTGTTAATAAACAGTTTTGTATTAGCCTTATATACATTCATTGAAATACATTATCATCCTTCTTAGAGATAATAGAAATGATAAAAACGTGATGACAGTAATCAGCGTAGTCATTAGCCAGTTATGAGACTGGTCAGTTTATTGAAGATTAAAAAGGGGCAAATTTTGCCCTCGAAACGTTATGAACACTGTTTTATTGATACTGGTTCACAGTGATGTAATAATAAACGGACATCATCAAAATGAAAACTACTTTTCCTTAAAATCAAATAAAGTTCACCGATTCGTAGCATTTAATGTGACAAAAATATATGCTCTTGTATTTTAATGAAAATAACGAGAAGCCCTAGTTCTCGACTGAAAAAGATTACACTTAAATAACGAACCATTGATATTATTAAATGATACCAATATGATGATGACATTTCGAATGGATTCCAGAATAATTGTCTCTTTTTAACAAAAGAAATACGAGTTAAACCTCTCAAACTAGGTGGGTGAGAGATAGGAGTACGCTTGGAAAAAAGAGAAACGGGATCGCCATGGATGCTTTACATTCATACTTCAGGCTATGACATAAGAGAAAACAAACTGATGTAACGTATACCAGTTTTCCACTGGGATTACACTTTTGTCCAAAGAGTCTGGGATCGAACAATCTTCTTTAGAATTGCATTGTACCCAAAGGTGCGTGCATCTTTCTCTACCTGGAGACATCTTAGGTTGAGGTTAATTTTACGTGATGCGATTTCTCCTGCCGATGTGTACTATTCCTCAGCAAGAGTATTCTCACTAGCGAAACATTTCTGGTTATGGTAGCTCTTTCCCTCTATACTTTTCTCAAAATCTTGACAAAGGTTAGGTATAGAGAAACAAACAATTCAAGAGTTGACAGTAAAGACATTTTAGCCCGAAATTTCGTCTCTCAAAATGTATTCTTTCGAAATTTTAGTGATTGTTGCCGTCCTATCAACGCATGCCCAGACTATAAATCTTGATGTCCATGGCCTTTTTGGCGTGATTCCTCAAATGAGCACGTCTAACATCGCACCTGCGGTCGAGCTCGCAATCGAAGAAATCAACCGCCTAGTCAACGATCACAAGTATCATAATTTTTCTATCACTTTGCATCGTCATATCAGTCGCTGTTTCGTTAGCCTGACAGCCGGGACTATTGCAGCCGAACAGTACTACAGCACTGGTAAACGTGTTGCTGCATTCCTTGGTCCTTCGTGTAGTGGATTAGCAAGGAGTGTTGCAGAGTTGAGCGCCAACTGGGCAATTCCGGTGTTATCCGGTTTGACGAGCTCCATAGCCGTTTCGGAAAAGCGGTATTACACGACTCTGACCAGATCGACATTGATTTTAACGGAGGGATTTGGATTGGCAGCAGGGGAGCTGGCTACTCGGTTCAACTGGAGAACTGCAGGATGGCTATGGAGAGGTAGAGGATATCAGAGTGGCCATGTAGCAGCTGCACAGAATCGTTTTGATGAACTCGGAGTAACATATCGGGATGTCACATATCTTAATTTTGAGAATACGAAGCTTGCTCTAGAGAACACGATAACCAATGCTAGAGGTAGGTCTGAAGGAAAGATAACTTAGCAACGATAGATGATGCAAGTGGTGTTTTCAATCTCATGTAATGTCCTGAAATGTTTGATTAAGCAGTATCTTGCTAAAAGGTTTCACATTTCATAACCCCCATTATAAGTATGTTACCTGATAGTTTCACTCCTGCATGTCGGCTCTTGACTTGGGTGGTGTTTCACCAAATCGTGCTAAAAGTTAAGCAAGATTCAGGTGCGCTATCCAATGAGGTGTTAGAGGAGGCAGGTGTCAACATAAACATGAAGAGGAAAATAAAGGAAAATAGAAGAAAGCCAGACAAAACGGACGGTTGGAAGGGTGCGGCCGTTTAAAAATTGTTTCTGCTTCTTGTTCAAACACGACCCATAGTACACGGGTGATGATCGTGTATTTCTCAACCATTCAGTACAAGAACTGATACCAGATTAGTAGTTATCTGGAGTTGTTCGTAACTGGGTGAAACACTGCCCAGATCATATAAGGATGACTGTAACAGAGTATGTACCCTACAGTCTTTTTATACCCCACAAATCTGGGAGAATAATGAAGACTGATGTGACTCTAAAATCACATTAGAATTACCCTTGGCAGTTTCACTATCCGACACGTAAACATGCAAAATGGAATTCAATACTCATGTCTGTTTAGATTTCATTAAATCGTACAGGTTTCATGGCTGTTGCTTCTGATGGTGATAAGTATTCCTCGAGCACATGATACTGATGATGTCCATTTGAAATAAAACAATCTTTTCATTCTTTCACATTATATTATCATTAAAATGATAAAAGCTGTTCTAGTCTACTGTCCTTCAACTTGTATACACTTACCTGTTGACTACTTCAGCTACTCTTACTTACTTTTACTCTTCTCTTGGTGCGTCTTCAGCGCGCCACAGAGTGGATTAGGTGCTATACAAATATTATTATTATTACCTTCATCCTTATTATGATAAGGATACATTGCTTTTTATAAGCATTAGTATTGTTACTATTATTATTATCATTATTATTATTGTTATCATCATTATTACTATTATTATTATTGTTATTATTACTTCTATCATCATTATTAATTTTTTTCTTTTAGACAATATGAATAAAGGTGCAGATAAATTAAATGCAACACTGGGAGCACTTTTTTGTGAACAAAAATCGAACCACAAAAGGTGTGATTTTCCATTCTCTGAGGATTCAAACCCGTGAGGATGTAGGATTTCTTGGTTCTTATATGATCGTGCTACACTCTCATGCATAAGCGGTGACGACATTAAGAGGTATCAAACAATGACTTCAAAATATAACATAGCGTTCTCTGTCAAAAGTTAGAATATTGCAACATTTGCATCCTTCATTTTTTGCTCAGCGTGTAACATCAAATATTGCACCTTTTTTTTTTTTTAATTTGTCTCATTTTACACATTTTAGTTTTGCACTCTTTGCGCACATTTTCTCTTAAAGGGGTACTATTATGAAAATACAAGTTGATCAGTGATATTGATGTATTATACCATTATCAATACCCTTTTCACTGAGAGAGAGTCCAAATGTGTTTCATATATTTTATAATATTTTTTCTTCATTTTTATGTTGGCTTAGTTGGGAACACCCCAACAAATTTCTATTTAATGTCAATCATGTTGTGACATCACAAGAGTCAAGTTTGTTCACCTTTCGAAATCATGTTTCAGAGCTGGTTCTGTAAATAACAAAAGGAAGTATGTAGATCAATGCAGGTATTTCAATTCAGGTGATTGCCCATGAAAGGGAATTGGAATGCGCAATCAAAGTTTCCGATAACATTGCTATAGGAATATAGGAAGATAAAATACAAGAACATGAACGTAATTACACGTTACGACGATGAAAGTCTCACGGACTCCAATATAAATAAAATACCATGGGAACAAATAATTATTCATCAATTTTCTGTCAAAACATGAGCAATGGTAATAATATAGCAATCGTCTTTTTCCTGTCAGATTAAGACCTATGTGGTCTGGGTGGTGTTTCACCAAGATAAGAAAGATTTTAAGAACGACTTTACGTTCAACTGGTACCAGTTCTTGCGTTGAATGCGCGTAATACTGTGAACCATTACGCGCAAGAAGGGATACCAGTCGAACATAAAGTCGTGTGTAAAGTCTTTCTTATCTTGGTGAAATACCTCCCTGAAGTGCAATATCAATTCAATGCATTTAACCTAGAAATATACAATTTATTTCTCCATCGTTAGGTATTCCGAAACATTGGAAATTTCACCGTATCCATTACCAATCTTAGAAGGAAGTTTCCGATAACATTGCTAGGAATATAGGCAGATAAAATACAAGTACATTAACGTAATTACACTTTATGGCGATGAAAGTCTCACGGACTCCAATATAAATAAAATACCATTGGAACAAATAATTCTCCATCAATTTTCCATAAAAACATGAGCAATGATAATAATAGAGCCATCGTCTTTTTCCTGTCAGATTAAGACCTATGTGGTCTGAAGTGCATTAATTCGTGGTATTGACATATATTTTGATTCCTTAGAGTGATAAACCAACGCACGTGAGCGGAGCTGGGAAGATTCAAAATCTTTTAGCGAAAGAAATCAATGCCCGTCGCTATTTTTTTTTTTTTTTGTGTGTGTGTGTGTAAGGGGCGTACGTTTGAATGCTTTTCTGAAAGAGGGTATGCGTTTGGCGCCATTTTAACCAAAGTTTCTAAAAGGGGTACCGTTCGCACCTTGCTCGGCGGCCATGAAATAAGATGATGCTGCTTTTATGACTTCCATAGGGACATGAGAAAGAAATGCTAAAAGGAGAAGAAACTAAGGAGAATAAGATGATTGCTTGGAAAAGAAGAGAAAAGGGGGTGTCACCTTACACATATTACTGTCACTGTCATATTAGTGTGACGTTGGGCGCCTGTACGTTAGTTTATTACTTCAAGAATAAAAACGTCGGTCGAACATCATTCATCACTCTTAGGACCCTGAGTCTTCTGCATGCAGACGGAGCCGCAGATGGACAAATTTCATCTTCTTTAACTTACGATCACAGCTTTTACATACAGGTTACAATAATGAATCTACATGGTCCTTTGCTGTTCCTTCTTTTCATTCACGTCATCCCAAGATCGCACACGATTGATATTGATGCCCATGCCATTTATAGTACATCAACTAATCTTGGTCAGTCGAATATCGGCCCCATCGTTGATCTCGCGGTCGAGGAGATTCACCGTCTCGTCGATGACCACGAGTACAATAACTTCTCTCTTCATTTACACAACCATGTTATCGCCTGCTCTACACGTGCAGCCGGTGCCCTTGCTGCAAAGGAGTACTTCAATCACGATGAAAGCCATGCAATGGTATTTGTCGGACCACCTTGTAGCAGCATGATGAGGAGTGTAGCTGAATTGAGCGCTGTATGGGCTATCCCAGTGATTTCTGGGGTATCTTCTACCATAACCGAGTCGGAAAAACGCTATTTCATAACTCTGACCAGATCTACATTGATCTTATCTGAAGGATATGGTTTGGCTGCAGCAGCTTTAGCAACTCGTTTTAACTGGCGAACGGCAGCATGGCTATGGCTTGGTACAGGATTTATAAACGCACATGTCTCAGGTGGTAAAGCTAGCTTTGATGAATTCGGTGTGATGTACAATGAGATTCTCATTCAAAATTTTGAAAACACGCAGTTGGCATTGGAGAGGGCTATCACGAATGCTAGAGGTGGGTAAAATTCAAGTCGCGCATCCAGTCATTAACACACTCGAACCGAATGGAGTGCTTGCTTTCAATTACAACATTTGCATAAATAAGCGTTTATAAGCATACTCCAGATAGATCTGAGTATTAATCTTGGCCATGTTTTTATTTCATATTTTACAAGTTTTCCCATTTCACAAACTTACTGTAGCCAAAGGCCACTGTCACATGAAATCATGTTGATGGTATGTATAGACTGTGTCAAAAACGGGATAACATTCTAATAGGATACCTATTGGATTGTTGCAACGTCGGGATTAGTTCTCCATACAGTAAGCACTGTCATTGTGGCTTAGGTTACATCGCGAAAAGGGTTGATAACAGCTTTGATGATTCACCTGAATGTTCATACAATTTCATTTCATTGCCTTGTTGGGAGAATGGTGCACTTCTTTCTGTGTTAGAGAAGTTGATTGTATCTGTGTAGGGATGTGGAGGTGGGTTGGAGTAGAGTATGAGAGTATATATGATCTCTGCGGTGCTGATGTTTACTGTCGTGTTTGAATGAGGACATGTCAGGCATCGTAGAAATGTGAAGGTGCAGGCTGAAAGGATATCATCGAAAATGTCAATACTCCACTCAAAATGAGCATTAGATGTGGAACTTGTAAACTAGAAATATGTTTGATAACTTATTCATGGATAAATCGATTGATTCTACCTTCTTTTAATGACACATTGATCTAAATGATCCAAATCTAAAATCATATACAGTAACATGAAACGACATAGTCAAATGTTTGAATAATTGGGTGAATATCGACAGATTATGGAACAAATAATTTGTCACCATTGGATGAATGATTGATTTATTGATATTATCTCTGTCGCTTGATTACAAAATATATATGTTCATTCTAGGTATCATATGTAACCGGGGGCTCCCTGCAACTATAGGCCTACTTATTTCATCAAATTATGGGATTTCTTCATGAAGTGTGAAGTATGATCTAATTTTTTGTAACGAATGTTACAGCTCATAACGTGCTTATATAACACCCGATTTGTAAATATTGGACATAACAACAAGAAAAGATGCGAGAGTAATAGTTTACTGGCATTTGTTACTTGATTGATGTTGTTTTGTTAAGCATCCGCCCCGGAAGCACTACGATTCAACACGACTCTTTGTTCTGAGGTAGTTGATTGGGAAATAACAAAGAGTCGTGTTGAATCGTGTTGCTTTCGGGCCTATATGTGACCGGGGCCTTAGATTGATACTGTACACAAACACTATCTGCATTTTTAAAGAAAATTGTCGCAAAATTAAGAATCTTCATTCAACATCAGTCGTATTCTGTATTTATGCATTTTTACGTATGCATGGACTTATCTATAGCTGTTGAGAGTGTCTCCGTGTTGAAATGAAATAATTGAAATGAAATGAAATGAAACAAAATATGTTAGAGAAATATATAGTTTGTTGGCTTTTATTATTTGGTTAATGTTGTTTTATTCGATCGATGCATAAACGATATTGGAATTTTAATATTTGAACAACTGTCGCAAAATTTCGAATCCTCATTTAACATCAATTAGTAACATACATTCACTGACCGATTATATCATTGCTGCTACATGTCAATATTGTGTGCAAGATATTTAATAATAAAAATTTATTCATTAGCTGATTAATCGATCGATAAAGTTGTTTGTATTAATTTCATGGATTCAGACAAAATATCTTCAGTAGATGTGGATGTAGTTTTCTATCAACACCAATTAATTAAGTAAGTTGATCATATTAAAATAAAGGTTGCAAGCCCTAGGGACAATGTGGCATATAGTTTCTGAAACAACATCATATGGTGATAGCACAAGGCACCACATGTCACAATGCACGAAGAGCCAAGTTTAACTATTTTAAGCTTAGTTAACTCCGGTAAATTATCTAACGTTAGGACTAAACGTTAGCATCATTGTAATCTCACTCAAAGATACTAAATTCATAGCAAGACAGCATAAACTTAAAAAGTGTGAAATTAGGTTAAGATATTATTACGTAATCACTGGAATTACTAACAATGACGTACACATTTGTGTAGTCAGGACAAACTGGTCCAGTGTAACACAATTTTAAGTCCAAATAATTCGATCTTTTTGTTTCTCAGACAAACATTCGGGATGAAAACAAGCACGGTCTGGTGATTTTTTGTTGTGTGTGTTAACCCTAAAAAGACTGGGTTATTTTGGAGG
>BQKZ01001689.1:45819-71419 GCA_036244855.1 Temnopleurus reevesii
AATATTCAATTTGAATCGACCCTAGCGTCCATGTTTTCTGCATACACAATAGAATGGCCTTGGTAAATTTGTCATAATCATTAAGCCAAAGACTATGCCTGAGAAACGCCCAAGCTAGAATGGGTGTGAATGGGCCAATTTATATTTCTTTGACCAGGGCTGAAACAAAAGGTGTCACTTTCATAAGAAGATCCATGTGAGGTGTTATATTAATCATAATAGCAAATCGAGTTACTGATCTGAGATAAAAGGGCACACTTGACATTGGGAACTTCTGCCTTGTGAGTGGAGACAAAGAGGTTTCAGATTTCAAGAGGAAAATTTATGTAAGTCTAGATCCATCAATTACAAAATGATTCAACTGTGCCATTATAATCAATTTAATTGATAAACTCAATATGTAGAAATATGACAATATAATTTCTTCATCTAACTTTCCTCAGGGGGTTCTTGAATCACCATTTCCTATCCCGTAAGATTTGGAATAACGAAAACATTTCTTTAAAAATAAAGAAGATTAAAAAGAAGGAAATTCTCTCAATAATTCATCAAATTACCAAAATTGAAATAAATGTGACATCTTTTAGATTATCTCTCACAAACCAATTAAAAAACATATTCAGTTTTTAAAAAAATGTCTCGGTACGAATACTTCCCTAATGTATACTTCCAAAAATATATTAATTACATTGTTATCCTGTTGACACAGAGCTTTACTATCCAAAAAGTAAACATTTTTAAAGTGCAAAAATCCTTTCGTTATACAGCCGAATCGCCACATACAAAATTAATAGAAGATGTCATATTGAGACACGATACTCGTCTAATAAATTGGAGAATTATTCTCTGCACGTTCTGATCAACCATCCAGGAGTCTTTATGATTATCGTCCACAGACAAATATGACTTGTTTCTCATTCACAGAGTCATTGCATAAGACAATCAAAACTGCTATCCTCTTGAAATATAACTGAACTTACATGTAGGCTTTAACAGGATATGTGTGAACTTGTTGTCTTGAAGGGTTTAGGTAACAGCCCCCTCGGGAACACGGGATGTGGATTCAATACAATCTATCATTATTGAAATGAGGATTCTCATTTTGGAAATGGCATTCATAATTCATAGACAATCCTCTCTGGTAAATGCTGTATTTAGATTGCACAATGCATACAGTATAGAGTGAAATCCCATTTAAAAGAAAAGAAGAAGTGTATGAGGATAGAT
Source organism: Temnopleurus reevesii (assembly GCA_036244855.1). NCBI lineage: Eukaryota > Metazoa > Echinodermata > Echinoidea > Temnopleuroida > Temnopleuridae > Temnopleurus > Temnopleurus reevesii. The sequence goes on from BQKZ01001689.1 coordinate 47,047, forward strand.
TCTTCTGACATACATTTTCCACAGGTGCATTTTTTTTAGATTGTATGGATTAGATGTTATAAAAAAAAAAACATAAAAATGCTCACACTTTACCAATTTTTCGTTCAAACAATATTTGTAACAAGGACCTTTTTATGTGTAGTAAGATTTTGATATTTGGAGACTGTGCCTTGTGAAAAAGACATAATAAAATACAATAGATTATAGCAGAGCAGAGTCATTTGGAATAAGTTTGGCTAAAAATTTGCTGTTGAAGTTAAGTAAGATGTGAAAATTCATTGTTTACAAAATCTTTTTAAAAAATTGTTGTTAACAGCTATAAATTTGACAGACCAATACGTGGATACAAAGAAGATGATGGGCTGTATTGCCAATGAAGTTCCCTGACATACGTTTGAAATAAGGTTCAATGTTTTAATGTATTAAGAGGATAATAGAAAAAACAGACACAATACTTGTTATCCCATGTGGTAAAGTTCTACTGGCTCAAAAACATACAAATGCAAAAAAATACATAAAATGTACCTGTAGCATAAATGTAAGCAGGGATTTTCTCACCACCAAACAGGCAATCATTCTGTACAATATCCATTATTCCCTATCTGTGAATGGATCAGAAAGCTTTTAGAAAGCGGTCAATGAATGTTCATCATCCTAAACCCTTGTATAACCCCATTGTCATCCATTCATCCCACAATCACATCCCTTTCATAGAAAATCAACAGGGTTTTCCCAATCAGACTGTAGCTCGTCTAATAAAACGTTCATAAAAATCAACCGCGATTCAGCGCCGGAAAACGCAGGTTCCAAGGCTTTTCAATCAAAACTATCAGGGATGGTAGAATAGTGAGAGATGATGCATCACAGATTCAACCTGTATATTAGTATAGTCAAGGTTTGAATGAAAAGGGATGGAAAAGCGAACACTAACCCTCTTCCCCTATATACTTCCTAACAATTGAAAATTTTCATCCCCATTGATCCATTTTTCCATTGTTTACCTTGTCTTTGTTGTAAGAATCAGGCTGAATCAACTATGATAATCCATCTTGCGATTGTTGTTATGCCTGATTTCATCTGGCGTTGATGGCACAAAGTAGCTGGACTATTGAAACATGGTAATTGACAAGTGCATGAAATCGGGCGGGCACTGAACGAGTTGTATTTTTCAGTTCATAGGTTTGAATTGTCATGATCAGTTAAAATATAAGTTCAAACAGGGTTGCAATTTTTCCCTCCCAGGTACCCATTATCACCTGGGTTAGGTGCAACACAATGTGAATGAATTTCTTGCTTATAAATAGAAATGAATGCAGTGGGTAGTATTCGGACTGCTGAACCTCTGGTTGAAAAGGAAGTGTAAGAACCACTACATCACCACATCTGTTTCTTCTCTCTCCTCCATCCTCCACCACTCTTTTCCCATTCTTTCCTATGTATCTCTCTCTCTGTCTCCCCACATCTCTCATCATAACTCCAGAAGTGAGTAAGCCTTCTAAAACACAAATCACTTTGTGGTATCAAAATATATCCTCAATGCACATATAGATATTCTTGTGCCTTCGCATAAAAACCCAGAAACATATATCACAATCTCAATAATTTTTCCCAAAGTTTGTATACATTCAACATGAGTCACCTATCCCAAAACATTGGGGGATCTTAGTCACGGCTTGAGAAACATAAACCATCACATTCACAACTTAATGAGTTTCTCCATTATTTCTAGCTGCTACAATGCTTCCCTGCGATAGCCAATGGCGCTGCACATTGTACCGGGGAAGGCAATTTAGAGTTCACGACAGAAATGGTTAGTCATAGCAATTTTTTATGAATTTATGGTAGACATTCCAGGGTTTGTTGGGAGAGAGGGAATCTCAAGTTCACTCCGTCAAAAGTGGTATCGTCCGTCTACTGACTGAGAGTGCACTCGTTCTAGCAAAATTTCAACAAAATGACAGATTGAATTTGAGAATGAGCTTTTGAGATATAAAAGCCCTAGAGGAAATAATCTAGAAATTCACTGCCACACATTATGCTACTCCTAAAGATTTGGTGTGGGACTGCACGGCTCAATCTGTTGTCCTACACATATGTATGTTTCTTACTCCAAGAAAGATGTGACTGTTAAATTGAGCTGGCAGTACGAATGTGGTATGTGACACCATTAATTCATTTACCAGGTCCCTAATGTTATTACACCAAAAATCAAATCGTTGATTGTCTGAGAGCAAGACTAGCTTAATAAGTCTGACAGATTTTTGAAGTGAGATAGATACATGTATGTGTTGATTGATAGTTCTCTATGGCAATAAACAGAAAGCCTGGATTACAGGGGGTCTGCTCAAGTAGATCATGGATGGTGTAATGAGAAATAAATTGTTCTCAACAACAAGTTCACGACCTTGGTCAATCAATAGTAAAATTTTATTCCATTTTTCTATTGGAAATTGTATCCTCTGTTGGATATGGAGATGGAATCATTGTTTAAAAAAAAAAAATTGGTAATGAAAAAAAAAATTGCTGAATTTATTTACTTTTGAACAATGCTATTTCTATTATTGAACTAGGGCTTGATATGGTTTGGAAAATAATTTTGCAAAAATATATACATGTACAGTAAATTATATCTCCAGTTCCAATAATAATGGATATTAGGAAAATGAGAAAGAATTAACTAATGGAATGGAATGCATGATACTGATGAGCTGTCTGAACACTTCACTTTAACAATTTTCAGCAATAATTGATGTTTACGTAAATGAGGAAATAATGAATTTCAAATGCTACTTATCAAGAATCTCAAATAGCAGCTGAACGGCTGGATACGTTGTACAAGGTAAGATTTTTTTTAAAAAGGCAATAAACAAGAAAAACATTTTTAAAAAGTTTTAAAGAATTTACATCTGGCGCAGAACAAAATAGATTTGTTTTGTTTAGTACAAAAAGAATAACGAGTAAAATCACTTACCTTGGTATCCCACTCAGGTAGAAAACCAGCTTTCTAAGATCTGTTGGACCGATCTTATCCAAGACAGAGCCTGATGGGAAGGCAAGAATAGGACCCCCTCTCTTGTCTCGTCCACCTACATTTACACAAGAGACGCAAAACACAGGGAACATGTTTAGGAAGAACTTGGAGATTACATGTACTAGTATGAAGTAAATGTAAGGAAATCAAAATACTTATTAAATTCAACTTCAAATTCTAGCTCAGGCTCAAACTCACATTCAAGTTCAAATTTAAATAGAAATATTATACAGAAGTGTACAAGTGTAAAAAGAGATAGTAAAAGGTATCACATTAGATTTGACATACATATTATGGATATTAAATTTTGAGGTTACAAGGTTCATGATTCTCTTGGAATTCAAAACACAGTTCCATACAAACAATGAACTATGAATTGGGGTCAGGCAGAAGAGGAGGAGAGGAGATAATTTCTGAGGAAGATGAAATTTGTTTGGGGGATGTTGGGAGTACAGGATGCAGAATGGGGAAAAAGAAAGTGGATCACGGGCATGACGAGAGAAAGCCATAATCATTAAGGCCATTATCGATCAGAAAGCATAATGAGAGGCTATTAGCAGTTCAGTCTGTACAGGCATTTGCATTTTGTATAAGTAGCCTTTCTAGATTCATCCATCCATGTATGCCTCCTATTTCACCTTCAAGATGTTAACTATATCCCATCATGAAAATCATTTCTTGTGAACTGCTATTCAAATAGCTAATTTATTTCCACATCCATTAGTCCATATATATTTTCTATTCACTTGTTTTATTTCCAACATTACAATGAATTTTTTAACAGAAATACAAAACATCCGGCCTGAATAAAGGCTAGACCGTGGGGTGCATTTAGTATATTGCAGCCGCAATGTCTATTGACTGTCCCTATTGACTATTCCCAATTACCAAGGGTTGTGCCATTATCATATCTAGTAGCTTGTAACATGGGAAAGGAGATTCTCATTTCGTGGAATACTTCTTCATTTTAATCATCCAAAGTAATACGTGTAATGAAAATTATCAATTCATGTCCTGAAAATCACCATCAAGAGAAACATTACTCACAATATAAGTAATTTTCTCACATAATAAATTGAGAGATACCATGCAGTCAGTCCATGACCTAATTAAACAAAAATATTTGTTGTTTTTGTTAGTTCCCCTTCCAATCTGAATTTCAAACCTAAAATGTGGCAATGATTATGAAATCATTTTTTATGTCGAATTGGATCACTAATTAATATTTCTGAGGTGGCTACCAGAAAATAAGTGGCTATTAGGCACTGCTAAGGGACCAGGTATTGTATCTCAATTCTAATGTAAAATCTGTAAAAAAAAATAATTATTTCAGAACAAAATTATCCCATTCTTTGGACACTGTTCTGAATAGCACCAATGAAGGTGACAGCACATGCTGCTCATGAAAATAAAGAGGGCAATTTTGTGGGATTTCAATTACGACTATTCTCTATATATCCAGGATTACAGAATAATCCTGATTTAAAGAAATACTTATTTTGTTCAAGGATCAGAAGCATTTCACACGCCTCAAACATGAATTGTAACACTTGTCTTTGACCCCGTTTACACCGCCGGCCCAAATTTAGGCCGGCGCGGGCCGCCCCAATTGCGGTACCAGGTCCCGCTCGGTTACCTGTTTACACTAAAACTTTTATGCCGGCTTTTCTTGTTCAGTATTTGGACGGTAGCGGCGCTTTACACGTAAACTTTAAAGATATATTCTGGTATTTGTTAAAAAAATAAAATGAATGTTCACAGAATCGCACAAAATGTGAGAAGAATGTTCAGAACTATGAATAAATAATATGTGCCAAAGTGTTTTGCAAGAAAATGCATAATGGCAGAGAAATGTGCAAATAAAGGGTCAAAATTGGGCCATGTCGGGCAGACAGATTTTATACCAGTCCCACACGCTGCTTCCTGTGTTTGCTGCAGTGGACGGAGCACGTGGAGAATGACATAATTTCGCTTTTAACCGGTTTGAGGTTATCATATTATAGTTTTCCCTTGTCTACACAAGTCACGTTGTGCTTTGTTTGTAACATAAGATTATTATAATCATTCATTTTTCCAAATTAAAGTTCTTTGCAAGTACTCGATATTCGCTTTAATTCAGATGATGCGAGGCGACTCCAAACTACGAGGGAAAAACTCTCAAAACAATAAGATATGACCAACACTTTATCAAGCGCGTTCTAGCTAAGTTCAAATCATGTTAGCAAGAAATACAACCAACCGATGTTGTGCGACAATACTCCTATAGATGAGGTCCTGCACACTACAGGAAGAAGAAGAAGAAGAAGAAGAAAACTAGGCCGGCCCGAGACAACCTCAAGAGGTGGTCAAAAAGTAGGCCGGCTTTTGGTACCGCAATTGGGCCAGCGAGCGTTAACACCAAGAACTAGGCTGGCCCAAGGCCTAAAAGTCGATGTAAACTGGGTCTTTCAGAAGAAATTTGCAAATGAATGATAAGACGATAGAAGCATTCAAAATCTACTGAGTTGGGGTCACAAGTTATGGCACCTTATGAAAGGTTTATACCAAAATGCATCCAAAAGAGGTACTCCCGATAGCTCATGCTCATGTAAAGTTCTTTGAGCAACTCATATCGACTTAGTGCACCTTGGCTAGCTCTCCATGAGGTTGTAAGCAGTTAAAAATAGAAATTGTTAAAAATTTGGGGTAAATCAAGTTGAGCTCAAATGGTATTTTCAATAGGAGCAGAAAAATTTGGTGACCAGAACAAAAGAAAAGTTTGAAGAAAATCAGACAAGCAAGAGAAAGTGTAATGGATTTTGAATGATTTTAACAATTTGGCAAATCAGGGGAAATTTCAGACACGTTGCCAATTTGATGTCATTATGGGTGCTCCACTAACCATCATTTTGTTTATATTTATGGTGCAAAATTCATTATCTGCATATTTTACATTTTTGGGGGCAAACGTAACATTTCATAACATTGATATGAATACAATAAATGGCCAGTTGTGCACCTAAGAAGTCACCATGCACCAGTTGCAATTTGTCTGAATATTTAAACATTCATAACTTTATTTTTTTCAAATTATGTTTGATCTGTTCATCTTATTTTTCTGTTCCTGTTAACATTGTCTTGGTGTAGACTCTTCTTTAAACCCAAAAGGGATCAAATGACTTGAGATTTTACCTGAGAGGAAAGCGATCTTGTCACGGAGGAGAGGTAGAATGTCTGCAGCTTTCAGCGCATCACAGTGGAAGGCACCTCCTACAGAGAAGATACAAATCAATGACATCATTTTACAATGAAAATAAATTGTGGGATGATGGGGATTTATCTCAGTAACAACAAGGAGAGGAATAATTAAAACAACAACAATAACATAAATAACAAGGAAAAGAAACAAGATGTTGCAAAATGTGGTGGGGTGGTGGAATAAATGTGGTGGTGGTGTTGGTAATGGCAGCGGTGGCAGTAGTGGGTGATGGTGGTGATGATTATCATGGTGATTAGGATAATGATGATCATTATGGTGCTGATGATGATGATGATGATGGAGATTATGATGATGATGACGAGAATGATTATGATGATATTGATGATGAGGATGATGATGATAATGACGATGATGATGAAGATGATGATGATGATGATGATGATGATGATGATGATGGTCATAATGATGACGATGATAATAATGATGTTGATGACGTTGACAGTGATGATGATGATAATGATGATGATGGTGATATTGATGAGAATGATGAAAATGATGATTATGATGCTGATGATGATGATGATGATGCTGATGCTGATGATGATGATGATGATGATGATGATGGCGATGATGATGATGATGATGTTGTTGATGATGATGATGATGATGATGATGATGATGATGATGATGATTATTATGATGATGAAGGTGACAATGATTATGATGAATTTACAGCCATTATTTTATTCACTTGAAATTATCAATTTAAAACTTCAAAATCTTGACCAGACATTCGAAACTAAAATATTGGTTTTTATAAACTTGTCAAGATGATGGGATAAACACCTCATAATCAGCAAACAGGGAGGGTGAGTGCACAGCAGGGAATANCCGATAGCTCATGCTCATGTAAAGTTCTTTGAGCAACTCACAACGACTTGGTACAAAAAAATTGGTGCACCTTGGCTAGCTCTCCATGAGGTTGTGAGCAGTTGAAAAAAAGTAATTGATAATGTTGAAAATTTGGGCTAAGTCAAGTTGAGCTCATATATCAAAAGAAATGTCTACCAAAAAATGATATTTTTAAAAGGAGCAGAAAAATTTGGTGATCAGAACAAAAAAAAAGTTTGAAGAAAATCAGACAAGCAAGAGAAAATGTAGTGGATTTTCAATGATAGCTCATGTATATGTATAGTCCTTTGAGAAATTCAAAATGACTTGATACAAAAAGCTGAGTGCATCTCGGCATAGCCCTCTATAAGGTTGCAAGCAGTTCAAAAAATGATTGATCATTTAAAAGAATTGAATGAGTCAAGTTGGACTCATAAATATAAAAATGGCATCAAAAGACCTTGATTTTACCTGAGAGGAAAGCGATCTTGTCACGGAGAAGAGGTAGAATGTCTGCAGCTTTCAGCGCATCACAGTGGAAGGCACCTCCTACACAAAAGATATAAATCAATAAAAGGATTTAAAAATGAAAATAAATGATGGTGGTTTATCTTAGTAATGAGGAGAGGCATTATTAGAATAAAACAGAAACAACATGGATAACAAGGAAAAGAAAAAACAAACAAGGTGATGCTAAATGTGGTAGGGTAGTGTTTCTCGCTACAGTGGTCTTGGTGTTGTTTTTGTTGGTGTTGGTGGTGGTGGAAGAGATGGTGGCAGTGAGGATGATGATGTATGATGATGATGATGATGACAGTGATGATGATGACAGTGATGATGATGATGATGATGATGATGATGATGATGATGATGATGATGATGATGATGATGATGGTGATGATGATGATGATGATTATGATGATGATGATGGTTATGATGATGATGATGATGATGGCTATGATGATAATGATGATGATGATGATGACAGTAATGATGATAGTGATAATGATGATGATGATGATGATGATGATGATGATGATGATGATGATGATGATGATGATGGTGATGTTGATGATGACGATAACAATGATGACGATGATATATATACAGCCCTTTGTATTTGAACTGAGCCAAGATTTGCATGTTTTGTTTTTATCAATTTAAAACTTCAAAACTATGACCAGACTTACGAAACTAAAATATTGGTTTTTATATTCCATAACTTGTCAAGATGATGGGATAAACACCTCATAATCAGCAAACAGGGAGGGTGAGTGCACAGCAGGGAATACCAAGTACCTTTCTTCCTTGTTCAATGTCAAAATTTATCGACATCATAAAGTTTAATTGGCTCTCCTTGAGTGCAGATGTGATGAGAGCACTGATGAAAACTAAAGATAATTTTTCAAATCCCTCATAAAAAATGCAGGAGAGAAATTTCAGTATATCAAACATGTTTGCATCCAATTCATAATCTGTCAAATGTAGAAATATCTTCTGTCTGAAATTTGCACCCCAAAGGAAAAGTTTTAGAAGAAACCATAATCATAAGTGTCCTTTCTACAGAGATGACCAATAGGAATAGCTTAAAAAGAAAGTGTTATTTTTTAAACCAATATACTGTACAATATTTCATAAATAAAAGCAAATCTAGGCAAATAGGACATCATTACTGAAATTAGAAATAGAACGAGTAGAGTGTTCCATCAATTCTTTCATTTTATACTTTTTTGTTTGTCTATTCGCTGTTGTAACCTATCTACTTCTCCAAGTAAACACAGATAGCATCATTGGACTACATTACATGCGCAATATGAAGAAATTTAGTACTGATGAGATATTGATGATTTTCAGATATACATGTATGTCTACAGGGCAAACATCATATCTGGCATATTGTCTGTCACGTAAGAGGGAACATTTCTAGTACATGCACAGTAGGCCTACATTGGATCTACATGTACTTTAATCAAAATAATGTTTATTAAAATTATATGTAGTCAACTAATTTGAGCTACCCGTAAATTAACATTTTAGCAATTCTAAATTATATATGGTCTGCGATTTATTTTTTTAAATAATTTCTAAACATTCGCCCCTTGGAGAGTTTGAAACGAATGATGCAGGGTTTTTAAGGGTGTAGGTGGATACATCATTTGCTGAATGTAGTTTAGAGTTCAAATAATAAATTTTAGAAATGTATGTAATATTTGAAGTGAGATATAGACGTACATGTATACTGAAATCAAAAGTGATGCCTTGGGCATCTTATCTGTGAAAACGAAACTTCAGTTTTCTTTTGCCTCCCAAGTTTAAAAGGTCAATTCATCTCTAAACTCCCTCAAAATGTTGATGTAGGGTGATGACATATCTAAGAAATTACTGCAAAAAGACATAACAACAGTTTTGATGAATGTTTTCATATCTAACAAGTCATTTGGTGAAAACAAAACAGCAAATGAGATATGCTTTCTAATGTCACAGAATTTTTTCTAATTTTCCTTTTGAATTTTCCGCAGGAGATGATTTCCTCCAAAATTACGAGTACATTACATTTTTATCACTACTCATTATTCATATAGATCTGTCAGATGATATAAATACATGTAATCAACAACAGATTAAATATGTTGAGAAAGGAATGTACTTTTGCTCTATTCTAATCCATACATAGTCATATGACCGAGCCTACATGTACAGTAATCCAAATCAAGTGCAAGTTTTAAAGAATCATTTTTTTTTCAATAATATAATAAAAACCTGGGTCTGTATGTTTTTTCCACATTCTAGAAGCACCTAACCCATCACTTTGAAATAAAGATGGCGTTCCAGACACGAGACAACCTTCCTTGTCATTCATCAACACAACCACATGGAAGAAACTAGACACAAATCATTGGAATAATCAGTTCCGCTGATTAAGACTGTTAATGATGAATATGGATCCTTGATGTTCAGTGATGATGGGTTCCTCATGAAGTGATTGGGTTGGTGAGTTCATTGAAGCTTATCTAAATGGCTGGGTCATTCAACTAATTAATCAGCTCGTCGTATCATCACTGCAATGATGTCATTGCCCGCATACTGTAGAGGCATAGCGATGCGTAGTAGTAAAATTGTTTTATCACTTTTCTTGTATTTGCTACAATACATGTAACTGCAGTCCTATTCAGAAACAACTTTCAATATCACGAGTTATGTAGCATTTCCCATAAATTACGTTCTTTGTTTCCATCCTATTACTCCATAAACCGATAAAATTCTATACCTGCAGCAGACAAGGTCTGCTACATTATATGTCGTAATTTCATTTTAGTTGAACTTTAAAATTCGTCTCCCTACCCGTAAAATTCCTAAACCTGTCCAGGGGGATTAGGTGAATAATTGCCCGATGCGATGAGCAGGTTCATGATTAAGGGTTTTACCCCCCTCCATTCTCTTTTAATCGACCATCGCACGCCAGGCACCCGACGACGTATACCATCCAAAGACTGGTGAAGGGTCACAACTCAGCGTCAATTTGATAGGAATGTCCAGTATGATCTCACAGTGATTTCAGCAGGCCAGTTATGTTTACCATTCTTGTGTCATCTGACAGAAAGCTTTCGTTTCAGTCATTTGAGATTCCCAACAGTCGTAGATGAACAGCGGGACAATTCATTCACCATACATTCTTAGGGTATTATTCTTCTGGAAGCTTTTCAAGACTCGCCTTGCATGTAGACATGTGAATACATTGGGGAGGGGGATATTTAGCTTCTAAGACATAAATAGGACAATAAATGAAGCCCCTTTGAGAAATCTAAGCTACACTAAAAACTCATTTCGATGAAGGTCCACCTTGTCTAGGGCTAAAAAGATAAGGGCTATCATAAACATACATCATACTCAACATCATTATACAAGGGAACCTGAGGTTGAAAAATATTATCTATATATTTATTCTATTTATGTATAGAAGCCAACATAATTTTATATGACATGATGTAGAACTCTTCATTTCTTTTCGATTTCATTTCATTTCTTTTCAATGCACTGAACTCAACTCTGACTGAAGTTACGCGCAAGTGTTGTTTGATACGTTTTGATACGTGTGATACTGTGTGCACATGAATATCCCAGTTTTTTTCTACTTCTCTGTATGAGCTATTATTCATTGAAATTCAAGTCGTTTTTAGTCATATCGTGAGAAAGGTTCAGTATTCAAAATTGAATATTTCAAAATTAAAAAAATTGTTTCACATCATAGATTGTTTTAGAGGGTAAACTCTTCGTATTTCACCCACTCGCAAATCATCTCATTTCTTCACCTCTAAAACCCTTTAAAGGATGCAACGTCATCGTAATGTTACATCCCTCTCAGTTGTTCCCTATCTTTTCCATGTCCCATTCTAACCTACATGTACATGTATCCCCAAATGCTTCGTGGGACTGCAGCTACTACTGCTCTCCATTGCATTAATATCTCCATGATCAATAACTGGATCAATTAGCAAACGATAAAAACCATGCAGAGACGTATTTACCGTAGCCTCTCATAGCATTTGATGTCATAGTGCAGCTAGGCATTCACTGCAGGACAGCATTCTATTTTACATGTACATCTACTCTGGATCGAGGGACAGAGTCAACCAGTATGATTTATTTCAATATCAATTAGGATTACACTTTATATTTGTTGATCAATAGCAATCTTTCTTTTTGTAATGTCCCACTTTCAATCAACCAAAACACCTCTTTTCAATAGTACTACTAAAAATGTATTTACTTTGCAGGTGTATCCAGGCTTTTGCCAAAATGCATCAACAGGGTTCTGACCATTTGAGAATAATGTCATTTACTCATTGCAGCCTATTTAGATGAATCCTTGATGTCAAATTGAATATTGTATCATATTCCCTAACTTTTCCCTACTGGCAAAAATGGATCTCATTATCCAGGTTTTCCCAATTTTTTGCCCCTGATGAATGTTTAAAATTCCATGATATCACTGAGGTTATCCTAATTCACTAACTTATTTTGATGCATCCTCAATTACAATAAGGTTCCCACAAAAACATATCAAATTTCTTGGTTTTTCCTTGACTGGAAAAAGTAAAACTTGTTATCCAATTTTTGTAGTTAGAGTGTGAACCTAACTCATATTTTAAAAGAAACTCCTTTTAAAATATGAGTTCAATCAATCTTACCCTACTTTCCCATTTTCCCCATTTTCTACTTAAGTTACCTCTACATATATGCAAATATCATCAGAGCAGGCTGCTTACATACATACATGTAGATCCCCAATGTTTATACCTTGATACATGTAGTTTCATTTAGCAAAAATTTCTCAAAATATTTGCCCAGCACAAACAGAGGGATAAGTAGAAAAGAATGTTGTGAAAATTTGTCACCTTCTTTCTGCACTGAAGTTCAGTGGCACTTTGTATAAGGCTCTCTATTTTGTATCACACTCTATTTCTGATGATGAATTGATATTTCACATCACAACAGGCCTCAATGGCTAAAAAAAATTTATTTGTACAAACCATCAATGTCATTTTTAACAGAATTATGAAAGTTTACATGTGCATTCCCAAAAAATTAACTCAAGTCCGTTAGAGCTGCATTACCACAATGCTATTTGATGAAGACTAAAATTAAAGTCATTGCATTTATGTTTTTTGTTTCAATAATTCTCAACAGCAATATCATAAACACTACCAACATACATGTATATTGTAAATGGTTGATGGCATGCTATTAGACTAAGGTGTGAAAATATGAGGCTCCAGAATCAATGTTTAATGCTCCAAAAAGTTTTTTTTTTTTTAATCAAAATATAACTGGCATCTATAGGCACTCTGTGCAGGAATAATGCATCCATAGTTCACTTTATTATTTAAGGGGAATTACACCCAGACAATAATGTACAGTCAATGAATGAAGAAAAATCAGATGAGCAAATTCTGAGAAGTTGAGCAAAATCGGATAATCCGTTCAAAAGTTATGAATTTTCAAAGTTATCATTTCCACCTGTGCTGGGCATCCTTGAATTGGCACACGTATAGCTAATTAGCATAATCTGTGATGTCATACATGTACATGGAGAACTCCTCAATCACTGTGTATATATATACATTTATTGAAAATGGATCAATATCACATTTCAAATGAAGAATCAACACTGTTCTTTCTGGAATACTTGCAGAATTGATGTGGCTATAATTATATTTAACTGAAGAAACTAAATTTTGTCTACTTTTCTGGAAAAAGAGGAAAATGTGAATGTTTGTGTACAAAGCGAATGGAGAGTTCTCCATGTTGGCAGCCATTTTGTGCCTGTACGTTTGCCAATTTAAGGAGCCCATGAGGGGTGTGAATCAAAACTTTGATAATTCAGAACTTTTGAATGGTAATCCGAATTTGCTCAAATTTTCACAGTTTGTTAATCTTAGTTTTCTTCATTTAATGATAGCAATTTAATGTCTGAGTGTAGTTCCCCTTTAAGTCTTCATGGTATACATATTCATGGTATCTTGATAGTGCTTGTATATAACTTTGTTCTTTTTCACAATCACATTCTGTGTTGTTTTTACATCAATTTGAATGTAATGAGATAGGTCAGAGAGCTTGATTTTATTATTTATTAATTTAAGCAATATCATAATGTTTGACAATGTCTCTCACCCAAATAAGCTCCAAAATCCAAAAATATTTGATGTGAGTGTGACCAAAAAGTTTTATTATTCAGTTTTTATTTCATTTTCAACAATATTGACAGTGCCTTCAAAGCCATAAATAGACAGCTTAATATTCTTATTAATCCAGGATATACCCAACATGCTAAACAATAATACTAGTATACCAATTAAAAATAAGCACAGACTGTGAATACCAAGGATGATTGCCATATTACAGTAATTGTTTGGAATTTATGATCCCTCATTTATGACTGGAAAAACAAATTATAAACATCGTTTCCTTTGTCTCATATAAAGATTATTGAGAATACACTGTACATGTCTGAAATTTAGCTGAATTTTAGCTAAATTTCATAGCAGATGTGATAACATCTATTTCAAAAGCAATATTTGGGGTGACCTCAGATTACTGTGACTACAAAAAGCTTTGTACATGTACATGTATGGGGGGTACCCGCAATGGCTGGACAAGTGAAAAAAAGGACCTTCTCTTTGAGCAAAAGCAAAAATGAAAACAGAACAAAAATTGAACAGGCTTAAGGGGGAGGGGTTAAGAAGGTCGGGGATCATGTAACCCCTTCAGTAATACAGTCTCTGACCTTGAATTTTAAGAAAGATGTGATTTTTTTTGCGATCTTGAACCATAAAGTGCCAATGTATGCAGAAGAGAAGTAAAACCCATTTTAGATCATTCCATGTACAGTGTACACTATATATACCTGAACGGGTCTTGCAATGCTAGACTAACCTCTATGTTACATTGAATTCAATAACAATTTATGTAAACATCAAGGTCAATGGAAGGTATTTAATACTTCAGATTACAATAAACGTAAACGCTTGTTAATACAGACATAATGCAATCAGAGAAACTAGCATGATTGCAATGCTATTTCCGATCATCACATGCTTCATTTTTCAATGGACATTAATATTTCATACATTATCTCAACATGAATGCATATTTGGAGAACCTCTTTTGAACATCTTGCCATCTGCATCAGAAAGCCTCCGGCAATGTAAAAAACATGATGTAGGATACATGTACATGTATGTATGTAGGCAATTAGGCATGCACTTGGCTGTGGGTGCATAATGTACTATATAGGCCCTATTCATGAAAGCAAACGTGTTCCAGATGCAAAATTCAACAATCTTCGGTACAAATCCCAAAACAAAATTATGCCATTTTTCATGCATTTCATGGTCCGCTTCTAAATGGATTATTTTAAACAATAAAGGTCACAATCATGCTTTGAGTTTGACCTTAAAGATTTATTTCCCTGATCCCTGCAGACCTCCTCCTCCTTTAAATCCAAAACATGAGTATTAAAATAGGGGCAATTTCATTTTCTCACATCCCTGAGGGAACGCGAGGCATACATTTATAGCCCATCAAGTCTCCAATTAACACCAAGAGAGGGAATTAGAAGTCTGGTCTGCCCCTGGGTGAGGAATTAGCACCATAGTAGCGAATGTGGTGGCAGCAGTGCGCTGTAACATACGCTTCTTGGGCATTAATGAAAGTAGGGATGTGCTAGACAGACCCTATTACCCTCCCCTACTTTGCACATGTACAATTTTCATGTGCACCTACATTCATGTCAACCAACTTACTTCACAAAAATGGATATATCATGACACTTATCATACTCCCCATTGAATACAGAAAAGGCCTTTCAGTATCCAATACCTCAACAAAAGCTCATAATAGGCGTCCAGCAATTGTCGACCATAGAAAATGTAATTTACATATTGATTTATGCTTGCACATACCAGTACAGGGGCCTGTAACATAAAAGATGCAATTAAACTTACGATAAATATTAATCGTAAGTCTATGGCAAAACATGCACCATAGAGATACGATTAATTGCAAAATCTATCGTATCTCTTTCATGTTACAGGCCCCTGGTCACTTTAAATGGAAATGTACATCACCAAATTATTCAATAAAAGCGAATATCGAGTACTTGCATAGAACTTCAATTTGGAAAAATGAATGATTAAAATAATCTTATGTTACAAACAAAGCACAACGTGACTTGTGTAGACAAGGGAAAACTAATATGATAACCTCAAACCGGTTAAAAGCGAAATTATGTCATTCTCCACGTGCTCTGTCCACTGCAGCAAACACAGGAAGCAGCGCGTGGGACTGGTATAAAATCTGTCGGCCCGACATGGCCCAATTTTGACCCTTTATTTGCACATTTCTCTGCCATTATACATTTTTTTGCAAAACACTTTGGCACATATTATTTATTCATAGTTCTGAACATTCTTCTCACATTTTGTGCGATTCTGTGAACATTTATTTTATTTTTTTAACAAATACCAGAATATATCTTTAAATCATGCGTACAGGTGAACTTCGATACTTTCAGATTGCCAATTTTACATGTAGGCACTTATTACAAATGAATCCTTCTTTCAGACAATTTTGCATTCATACAATTGTTCATGACCTTTGAAATTTCTCCTCCCCAAACTTAGGAATTTTGTTTTCTACATCAGCCAAAAACACAGTCAGGCAATTCTTTTCAATTCCATAATTCCATCAAACAATGATGATGCCTGCTATTTCTCACTTCTGACAAGTCTAGTTTCTAAAGTCGCAACCAAATTTTCCAAATACTTTTTAGACTTCTATTTCCCCTTTCTCTACTTTGTAAAGAATATTTGCCTGTCATGAAATTCCTAATACATTTCTTTTTCACGTTACTTCTTTCTACCTTTTGTTAGCTCATCATACATGTACTGCTTACTTTACACAAGTGTAGTGAAAATTTGTGATGCTGCTAAGTGGTGCATTGGTGTTTCTATACCTACATGTACAATGTATCTCCATTCAGTAATTCTATATACATGCAACAGTTTTACGTTTTGAAGGGGTGGGGGAATTGGGAGTGGGGGGAGTAGAGCGCTATCTATGCCATTAGTTTGTTGTGACCAAATTTAACAAAAATATGAAAAATAAAGCATAATGGTAGAATAAATCTAGTCAACAACGGGCTATACAATTGCAATTAAAACATTCACTGCACACAAGTACCCCTCCATTGAAAATGATTGGAACATGTAATGAACTGTGGGATCAAATGCAGCGATTTTGGCGTAAAGATTCATGATAAACACCTTAGAATCCAAATAAAGTTAGTTTATGCTCTAATCACCTGACTGCAACCTGGCCTGTAACCTTCTATACAAATGACCAAAATCAAAATAGAGTAGAGTACAGATCATCCTGGGATTCAATTTGAATGAGGCTTTTTAGCTTGAATGCCTTGAATTCCTATTCATGAGTAACTGTCATAGAAAGAGGGAAAGTACTTCAGACTTTCAGCTCACCTCCTTTACCCTTTTTGAAACTCTACCAAGGTCATAATGTGAATCTGGCAATTATCCTTAAAGGACCCTCTACTGGAATTATCATAGTCTTCTCAGTGAATGAAGAAAAATGAGAAGAACCATACAGCAACACTGGATCATCCGTTAAAAAGAAATGATTTTTAAAAGTCTCAGTGATGCCGTCTGATGGGATCCTTGAGCCCAATTAGGGCCTATATATATATATTTATATATTTTTGTCATTCTTTTGGTATTATTTTTGGTGGTCACAGCATTTTGTGGACTATACATGCAAATTAAGAACCATTGAGGGCACATTTTTCACCATAAAACAACTCAACCAAGCTGCGGTACCAGCTTCCGGTTTTTGCCAGGTTTCAGGTTGAAATCATGTTATTAAACATAATAACACATAAAGAGCTTTTATGACTCTGATGATGAGGAGAGAGTAAAATTGGCAAGCATTAGCTTCCTACACCAAAAGTCACATCCATAGCGCCAGCAGATCGATATCGACTGAATGAGATATCAGCAATAATCGGTGGCGACAATTTGAACACCTAATGTATTTCATATACATGAGATCAATGGTTATGTTGAGCATAGCCTGGCAGCATACACGATACAGTAGGACTGAAGATGTCTACCCACAAAAAAACTGCTGAAATCTGGATTCAAATCTGCATACATTGTACAACACTCTGCACAGTGTTTCTCCAAGTTATCGGAAGACTACAAACTAATGACTTTCAGTCCGACTGGTATTCGATCTTGTGCATAATGATTGGGTGTATTACATGTATGCGTATTCAGCACAAGAAGTAATACCAGTCGCTCTTCAAGTCGTTATTGAAATCTTTCTTTCAAATGTACCGAAGTGAAACATTGCCCTGCATAGCCAACCCAAGTATTCTGGGAGACTTATAGCAAAATAGCATCGTCTATTCCCCTACGTGTCTTCTATTCCTTCCACCTCTAGGTGTAGAGAAAGGGAACTGCCTGAAGATATTATTACAGCACCTTGGGTTATTGTCTGGTACTGAGACTAATGGACGAGCATTCTGAATCAAGACAGCCCTCAAAAGTTTTCAATGAAAATAGAGCCTAGTCCCGAAGATCTACAGCCTTTATAATTGGTCTGTCATCGCACTTCTAAATTGATTTCAATTGAATAACTCTCCATTCGCTGGTAGATATGTACACAGTAACACAGACAGGGATGAGGCATGTGTAGATGTAACTACAGGGGGATCATGGATATCACTGATGAAGATGGTGGTGAGAGAGAGGTGTTTCGGTATCAAAGCTTGGGAATTTGACAAGAATCAAGTACATGTAGGAGAAGATATTTGTTGAAGCCTCATCAGAAAACTCATTTGGAATGTGACAAGATTGCATGTCGTGTACAATACTGTGTATTAACATGATCATCATTATGTTTCCATTCCAGGTGAAATATTGAAATTTAACCTCCCAAATCATTGTTCAGTGTAGATGAGTACACTTTATATTTGTATTTACTTTAAATTCTTAGGTCACATCCATACACTGTATAAAAACATATATTTTATTTCCATTACATTAGGAATGGTTCAATAATTGGTACAAAAATATCTCATGTTCATAACTGTCTACTCTTTGATATTTAATCCTTTCGCTATACTATGAATTAGTAGGATAAAGGACGTTAAAAAAATCACTATTCAAAAGAATTACTGAAGCAGCACTAATGCATGTAAAGCCTATTATGTCTATGCAGTGACAGCTGGACATCTGTCAACAGGAACAAAACAGAAAAATCAATCAACAAATTTTTATTGTAACAAACACAGAAAGATCATAATGACAACTTCTGCAAATTATTCTGAAAATTGTTCTGAAATCTATCAACGAATCTTGATTGGAAGAACTACAGACAGATTTTCATGAAAAATTGTACAAATTAGCATGACCACCTCTTTCATGGTTGCAAGAGTAGACATGATGCATGAAGGTGATATAGATGACCTGGTGAAACGAGAGGGGGTCAGAGAGACAGAGAATTAACCTATTTTGAGGCATACAAACATAACTTTGTGAATGAAGTTTAACAACACTGAGACTATTCTACAATGTATTATGTACAGTGTATTTTGTACACTGTGTCATAGAATTTAGTAAGTAGTTTTTACTTAATATTTCACAATAAAAATTCAAAAGACAAAAGGGAAAGCGAAGAATGGGAATAAGATGGGATAAGAAAAAGCAAGAATAAAAATGAACAAATGATGAACAAATAATAAAGCAGAACTGAGGGAGAGAGGGAGGAGATGGGGAGAGATGGAATAAAAGAAAGAATGAGCATGCCAAAATAGAGAGAGAGTGAAAGAGAGAGAAAGGGGTGGAAGGGGGAGGGGGAGGAGAGATGACAATGACACATGAAACAGCTGTCCTCCACAATACATGGTGATGATACAAAGAGATGACTGACCAGCTGGTTATCTATTGTTCTACACTGTACTACAGTAATGTACAGTGTATGATTCAAATTGGTAGATGCTGGAGAGTTACCTACTCACCCTTCCCTTTTGAAGCTATCATTTGTGCCAATGATTAGTTTGTTCACCATTAGAACTAAAACTTGTATTTTACTATTAGGCTTATAATCTTCCCAAACTATCAGGTTCTTCTCCAGGTTCTTCTTTGTTTTCTTCAAATTAAAAACTGGGTCTGGGCCAGAAAAATCAGATGGACAGATTTTTTGTTTAAGTCTCTAAAATGGTTGAATGACAAAATCATCATTTTTAAAGCTACCATAAATAGACTGTTATATGAATTTTATAAAATCAGTGTAGTATTGAGGTGTACATGCAAGTGAATTATTTGACAAAAATGTACATTAAATATAAAAAAAA
Source organism: Temnopleurus reevesii (assembly GCA_036244855.1). Classification (NCBI taxonomy): domain Eukaryota; kingdom Metazoa; phylum Echinodermata; class Echinoidea; order Temnopleuroida; family Temnopleuridae; genus Temnopleurus; species Temnopleurus reevesii. The sequence goes on from BQKZ01001689.1 coordinate 67,099, forward strand.
AATTTGTACTTGTTTCTGTCACCAAATATGTGGCCCTTTTTGTGTAGTAAGAGTGCAGTACAGGGAGTTCATACATAATGAACATCCTCGTAAACATAATTTTCGTTATCAAATGTATACCCAGGTTATGTAAAACCTAGCATTATTCAAAATATGGTAAATACTTTCTACATGCAATTTGCAATTTGTATCTGATCTTTACATAAATAAATGAATAAAGCCCTTACAAGTAACGAGAGCTAATATTTGTCTTTGCCTAATCATTGGGACAATTATTTTCACAAAAGGAAATATTCAAAGTGTGAAATAGTCAATTACTTCCTTTCAGGAAATTATCTTGTCATGGTTGATTGGCAATAGTCTGAAAACATGTTGTAGATTAGTCTCTGTTTCACACTCTACTCAATCATGTAGCCAGTTAAAATAGAATTGCTGTAATGTACTTACGTACGAGAATATTACAAATACTTCTGATCTCTATACAAATGGACTTGGCATTTCTAGTCCACATGTAAGTACCGGCGAGTACCTGTATGTAGGTCCAGCTATTTTACGAGACACACAATTACTTTTTTCAATTAAATATCTAGCCTTGAAGAAGCCTAATCATTGCACCTAAAGAATAGCAAGCGTCCTCTCTAATCCTTTTAGGGTCATACCCTTTCAAAAAATCATAAGAAATGGGAGAGATTTTCGTCAAAATACTTAACATTCTTCCTTGATTTCAATTCACCTGTCATTGATTGATAGCGAATGTCCTCAAGCATCATGAAGGATAGACTCACATACAAATTCAAAATGGAAAAATTCAAAGGATACGAAATTGATTAGGTCAGCATAAAATGTCATGAATAGTAACTGAATTGCTAATTCACTTTGCTCTTTTTATTTGAGAGTGAAAATGAGCATTACACATCCATGTGCATGTACATGTAGGCCTATAAAGCTGCAAGTTAAATTTGTGTATTGGCCATTTTTTCAGTGTGCCTATCTTACTTTAGATTTTACAAAGTCTAAATTAAAAAACAAAATAACCCTTTTACAAAAATTGGTACCCTCTGCAGTCTAATTTTAAAGTGATTTATATTTTCAGGTCAATTATACACAATATACATGTACATATCGTATTTTGTACATGTAGGGTCATTTGACAGTTCTATATGAAAACATGAAAATATAATATTTTGGCATGCACTGTGCATTGATGGGACTATACTGTACACGGTGTGGAGTTCACTCGGAAAATCACAGTACATGTAGAACAAAATTGCCAAATTACTTTCATTGTTCCATTCCACATTTTGCCTTCACACAAGAATAACTCACATTAACTGACAAAAAAACTATGTAAACATGAACATGAATAATTCTGAAATCATCAATGACATTGTTTAATATCACAATACACACTCTGTCAATTTCAAGTTGTTTCAAAGACTTTTGTTTTAAAAAATACATAAACTGATTGAAGCTCAAGTATTGATGACTGAAAAACAAATTTATGTTGATCAATTTTGAAGTGAAAAAGCTCTGTCCATGTGGGTCACTATGCCACATGGTTGATGATGTTTAACTTTCCTGGTACGAGTAGACATGGAGAATGGATGTCAGGTCATCAATTGATGACAGTGTCCAAGCTATTGTTTACAGTGACTCATCTACATACAGTGCATACTGTACAGAATGTACATGAAAGAGCAAGAGGAAATAATGTACGTACATGTATGCATCTTTAAACCTCTATAGAAGGAAGGAGCATTTGGAAAGTTCTCCAAAATTAATCATGGTACAACCAAATTACTAGAATCTCTTCATGAATTTTTCCCCTCTCTTAAATCTTTTGAAAAGGATAAATTTAGATTGCAAAAATTGCAATGACCCAAACACATACATGTAAGGGACAGAAATTAGGACAAAAGCTGCCAATTTTGGCATCAAATTTGTGATTTAAATTTTCAGCATGTTCGTTACGTAGCTACATGTAGAGCTACACGTTATTACAATATACTTACCAAAATATCACAATTTTTAAATGCTCATGAATATAAAATACAATCACATTTTAAGATTCACAGGAATATAAAACCTGTGTTATTTACCTCTTAGGTCAAATTTCTTTTATTTTACAATTCAGATATATTTTCACGGTCCTAGGAGATTGACTGCCAGAGTTACTTGTATGTACATATACACTTCTTCTTCTTCTTCTCCTTGAGTTCCTCCAGTCTGGAGAACTGTACACAGATGGAGTGTACAGGTAATTTGGAAAGTACAAATACAAGGTGCAGGAACATATGACTTGGGTCAACAGTTAAGTCGTTTGTGATGTATGTCAGTTAGGTATTGAAAGGTAATGTCATAAAACTCTTTACTGTCCACATCTAGCTTATTCTGTCCTAGGACACCGAGCAAGATAAGGCAGGTGACAGAGACAGGAGTTTCCATAGGAGAAGGTCTATCACTGTACAATGCTCACAGAAAAATCCAACGAAGAACACACAATTCTGAAATATTGAAAAGCATATGAATATATCACCTGGTGTCTGTAATGGATAAACCGTATACAAGCACATACTAAATGTACACCTGTATACACCTGTACATGTATATAAAAAAAAACTTTATCACTTCAGGGCGTTACAAACCCACTTGCCCGCATGCCCGGGGCAACAAAATGAAGCTGTCGGGTAAGTAAAAAAAATTGTCACTTGCCCTGTTTTCATCTACATGTGGCAATTAGCATTGGCCATCAATTTAGGGCAAGGAAAATTTTGTTCGAGCAAGTGATTTGAAAACTTGGTTGCCCGACTAGGCAACGGGTGAAAAAATAAATCTTGTAGCACCCTGCACTTGAATATAAAATATAGTTAAGCGTCATTTTCTCACATTTTCTATCTGAACCAAAATTTATAATGCTCTACAGATGCAAACAAGAAACAAAAAAGAAATTGTGATCAATTGTCAGTATTTAGTACAATTTCCGGAAGACTAACAATTTATATCAATCATATAATTGATTAGAAAGCTTTATTTTACGGGGCCCCTTTTTGGAACCAATCGAAACATCATAGATTTAGAAATTTAATTCATTAAACAAGTTTTTAAAAATCTTTTTATTCTTTTCTTGTGCTGAATATTTTCATATGTAAAATTGCATTCTTTGAGCTCCCTGCTACTTCAGGTCCGATTTCTCATGATGTAAAAAGGGGCATAAATACTGTACCTGCAATTACAGTGGAAATTTGCTGTAAAGAGATCTGACATAACAAAATATATATAAAGAGGTAAAAAATCTGGTCCCAGCTCTCTATAACTTCTTGTTTTTTAACACTGCTATAAAAAGATTACTGTTATAACAAGGTATCTTTGTTGGTCCAAAGCACCTCGTTATACTGAATTTCCACTGTACCAGAATAAAAATTGCTATCTTGGGAAATTATCAATATAAAAAGACTTGGAAGTTGATTATCTTCTTCAGATTCAAACAACTGAGTTTGGACTGTCCCATTTTAGACATTGATCCCCCCCCCCCAAAAAAAAAAAAAAAGTTAATAAATAAATAATTAAAAAATACAAATAAAATGGATGGCTACATGTGTAATGGATAGGCCAATTAAATTAAATTCAGTTATATATCTTTTTATATAAGAATAAATTCTATTATATCTATTATTACATTGAATAAAGACAAAAACAAATATTGATTATTCATGAAGCTCTCATGAAATTCATCTGAAATCTATTCTTAGTTTTAGATTGATATGACTTCGAGACTGTTAAGTACTAGAAATTTTCATTTTATCGCAAGTTGCAGTTGTTCAGCATGCACCAATGAAGATCAATGTTTCATGCAAACTTGTTCAAAGTTCGCAACTAAAATTTTGCGTTTCAATTTTCAACCAATTTGCAATCAATTGTAACTTTCTAGCAACACACCCTATGACTAGAGCCCCATGATTAACATGAGATCTAAATTATTATAGAAGATTATATCCAAACAGATGCTGTCTCCATGTTGTGCCCTACGCTGATATTAAGAGGTTTCGCCATTCTTATTTCTTACAGCGAAAAAATTGAAAACACCTCATCCTTCCACAATCATACAACACACAAAAGTATGGTTGTGAAACTGAAACTTTAAAGTTGAGACCTTCTTTTATTAATACCTTTTTTCTCTTCCAAACTAAGTACGAGCAGCCGAGATAACGATATGGCGTAACAAAATTCTCAGGTACTTTTATTATTCTTTACCTGTGTCATCTTCAGAGGATTTGAAACCCTGCATTTTACCCTCCCCCCCCCCCCCCCACACCCCCCCCCA
>BQKZ01001689.1:75170-92228 GCA_036244855.1 Temnopleurus reevesii
CCACCACCACCACCACCACTAATAACATCACTAACACCGCCATCGGCACCGCCACCGCCACAATCACAATAAACACCCCACTCCCACCATCATCACCATCGGCAACAACAATTGCACCACCACCACTACCACCACCACCACCACCACTAATAACATCACTACCACCGCCATCGGCACCGCCACCGCCATAATCACAATACACACCCCCACTCCCACCATCATCACCATCAGCAACAACAATTACACCACAACCATCACCACCACCACCACCAACAACAACAACAACAACACCATCACGTACATCGCCACCACCACCACCAACAACAATAACAACAACAACAACAAACTGTATCCCCTTCACATGACATCATCAACAACCATCACTGCCATCTCTACCAGTATGAGAGTTGCCTTTCACACTTCATTTTTGGATGGATGATAAAATGCTTTACAACCAACGATGAATGAAAAGTAAACGAGAATCGACATCTGTAACCGCCTCCAAAGTAGAATCCACAACATCAATATACCAAATCAGTGAATCACGATCTTTAGTGGGCTTATTAAGTGGTAAGATATAAATGCAAGAGTATTAACGATGCGGGATTAGTTTTTCCATAAGATTTCGGGCGACTAGCTTTGGTCCTCAGACAATAGTTTGACACTCTATTAAGTGTTTAACGAAAGCTATCAGGCACCCTTGATTAAAGTAAGCAAAAACAAAACCTGGTGAAGCAGGACAGAAAAGTCTTAAATTCCCTTAAAGCAGACAGTCGTAGAGGTTCATCTATGACAAAATAAGCCACCAACAACCACCTCGTAGGTGTTCGTTTCCTAGTCGGGACGCCGGGTTGAAGAGTGAGAAAACTTACACAGTCTATTTAGATCTGCTCATATTATTTGCTTTCACTTTTTGTTTATTATCTTTTTATATATATTGACACATTTGTCGAATAACATGGTCGATAGAGTAACCCATCTCATCAAAAAGGAATCTTTAAAGGGGATTGAAACCCAAAGAATATATTGACTTATTTCAGTAGGTGTAATATTTATCGATCTAATGGAATATTTTATTGTACAAGAATGACAGCATAAGGAGATAAATTTTCAATTTCTGAGCCAAGATTTCGTCTGCTAGCAATACCCTGGGGGCTACCATTTTGTTATTTGGTACGAGAAAGTATTTTGTAATCCCCAAGTAGAACGTCTTTGATCGAAATATAAGCTAAGAATTTGAATAAAATTGTACCTTACATATGGTCATATATTTCAAAGGCTTAAAACTGGTCTAGATTTATTTTAAAAAAGAAAGTTTTGTTCATTAGAATTGTGTTTTATTGGCATGGGCGTGACGTTTTTGCGCGGTAATGACGTTTTTGCGGTGTAGAGTCCAAGTTTCCTTGTAACAAAACAAATGAAAGAAAGGAATCTGTATTATTGGTTGGCTATTTAAACCATTGTATATCACTTTCTATATCGTTATACAATCAGATGAAGACCAGAACAAAAATAAAAATCTGCGGTACAGGGTGGCCTTTTAAAGTCATGCATTCGTGTTTATATAGGGTCTTTGGCAAAACGCTACGTTTTTCATCTGTATTTAAACAATAAAATACAATACCTTAAAGGCTCGTTGAATAAAGGAAATTCTGTTATGCCAGGCAAGTCCATTTAAAAGCACATTTTTTTTTAAAGTATAAACAGATGATTTGAAGGCTGAATTGTTTTTTATAAGTCGTACTAAAATATTGGACTCCTATCCCGCATTTTTCCCAACATAACTTATTTCATTTGCCAAAGATTGAACTATTTTACAGTTTAATGAATATTTTCCTTGCCACAAAAAGTTATATCAATGGACCACGTCGAAATATCTGTTCAGAACAAAATGGCAACCCCCTTGTAATGTGATAGCAGACGAAAACCTGTTCTAAAATATCGGTGTACATTATCCTCTAGGATTCATTCTTCTTTAATGGCCCAAGTTTTGTCTCTGTTCACACCAGTGTCCCCGTTCGCCTCCTTTTTCTTCCAAAACTTACCATCACTCATCTCAATCATGAGGATGCCTCCCGGGTTAAGGCCCCGGTAGAGGAACTCCATGGTTTCGCTAGGATCCTTCGCGTAGTACAGACTGTGTAGAGCGCAGATGAAGTCGAACCTTCCAACAGAAGACGAACTGTACATTAGGAAAATATTATAGAAAACGATGTTAGCAATTCAAATGGCATCATTATATACAGACGTGCATGCACAGACCATATTTTTGAAACTCTTGAAAATGGCCAGTGTCCGCTGCCACCTTAAGTTCGATTTTTTTTTTTGCATCGCGTCGTTACCGAAATTCTGTAATCTGCAAATTTCCATAGTACCCTCCAAATATCACGTGGGGAAGTTTGGCAAAGCAGTTGACAAAGGTATTAATTTTCAGAACGGCACACTTGGGCAATCTCGAATGATTAACAGCTACTTTCTTCGTCACTAACCAAAACGCAAATGTCGGCGAGCAAGTGCGCCAAAACCAATCAGCGAATTGGATAAATACAAAACAATACAAATGCAATAGAATACCAAAGAATGTGTCACATATAATCTTGCGTNGGGGGGGGGGGGCGTCGCGCCCCCGGGTATGCAATAGAGGTAGGCAAAATAGGCCTGAATGAGGCCCAAATAAGTCCGAGCTCCGGATAGGCCAAAGAGGTCCAAAAGAGGCCAAAAGAAGTCGGAAATTAGCTGAAAAAGGCACAATTATTTCTTATTTTAACGAAATCAGACATGCCAACCGGTCCGGAATATACATGAGATAAAGGTTCATATTAATTGAAGCCTAGTGAATGACTGAGGGTATATGGCCATTGTCATATTTCTCTAACTTTTGTTCAGCTGTTGCAGTATTCACATTCTAATTTTGACCTCATCCATTTTCTGTGACGGTTGGAATATCTGTTCCCGATCGCACATTAATTTGTCTTTGCTCAGTGCAAATTTGTTTATCATAAAACAAATCTAATACTCATACCTTTTCCTAGTCTTCTGGATGAACTCTTGAAGTGTTCCTTGGAACCAGTCAAACTGGACGGATCCTTCGAAAGATGCCGTCTTCAAGGCAGTCTGGTATGCTTCGATGTACTCTGTGGATGGCTCGATGACGGTGTGGGAGATGCTGGGATAACGCTTTGAGAGTTCTCTGAGAAGCTGCAATTCTAATTCTCCTGTGGACCAGGTGGGTGGCGGGTAAAAAAAGAAAAAGATTTTCACTGAAATGTCTCATAATGAAGGCACTTAAATAGCCCACCTCTAGTTCATTAAAAAAAACATTGTTAGGAGGGGATACACAGCGAAGGTTAGGAATAATTTTGTATAAACTATATAAAGTAGGCATGAAATTATGACAAAAGTTTCTTATACTCAGATCGTTTTGACACTCAATTTTCATGTTACTCTACTGGATGTGTACTTCTCTCGTTTGCAAAATACTGAATAACAACTTAATGAATGATGGGGAATACTTTGAAGCCTTTTTCTTTAGGGAAAAAAAGTTTGTAATATTGTGAAACAATAGGGCGATTTACTAATATGTTCAAATTCATGGAAGTTTCTTGCCGACGACCGCATACATGCGCGCACCCAGGATTTTGATACCTGGAGGGTTGAGAACAAATTTGACGCCCCCTCCCGACTGAGTTGACAAGCAAAAAAAAAAAGGTCATCACCTAAAATGTGCCGCCCCCTATACCAGCATTGTGACGTTCCCCTTTCAACGATTTGGCGCCCCCTAGCTCTGATCCGGGGGGGGGGGGGCTAGCGCCCCCAAAGCCCCTCCCCCCCAGGGTGTTACGTGGTACTCCTTTTAATTTACCGGTACTATACTTGGAATCCAACTTGCATACATAGCTTGTTGCTATGACCATCATGACATCAAAGTGGAATAATATTAAACGAATGTTATTCAGATGAGAATGGAATTCACACGCTAGCGAACCGATTACGTAACAGATAACTGCCCATTGTCGAAAATCCTTGGTGATTGAAGTATATCAAAATATGTCCTTTTGAATACACATTGAAAGAATTTGAAGAAATAAATGTAGTTACAAAGTTACATTCTAATCGCACACCTTTGTCAAATAGGAAATATTTCTTTAAATACGATTTTTTTTATTGATATTTAGCTTCGATTTATGACAGAGTGAACTAATCATTATAACACACACACACACACACACACACACACACACACACACACACACACACACACACACATATATACCTTAAACACTAAAACTAAAACACCCACACCCACACACACACAAACACACATCCCACACACATACACACGTATATACAAACGCACGTACACACACACATTCGCGCGCACACACGTGCACGTACACACATACAGCTACTAACTAAAAAAAACATTAATTTCAAAAGAACAAAAATGAGAGAAGACATACCGTCTGCGCTCCCGATGCCAAGAGAATGAAAGACATCATCTTGATCTCCCTGTGTTGGCGCCATTTTCTGCACGACTTCGGAAGGGAAAGCGTTTCCTGCCCAATTTTTGAACCACTGTTTGCGCCCCAGCCGATCCAGCAGTATTCCGTAGGCTTCGTTGTAGTGATTTTGATTGAGTGATATCAGCTCCATTTTCGTATTGGCGGCCTCCTGTGTACTGGAAAGAGACAGATTATGTGACTTTTTATTTCTCAGGTAGACATTCAATATCCCTTCTGAGTTCTTGATATTACGGTAACGTGTCATCAAGTGCTCATTCGTACGGGTTTAATAACACCATTGAGTGCAGGCAAGGGTCATCAGCCGTGCGTGAAGTCATTTGGAACATTTGAGAAGCGTTAAAGTAAATCATACGCTGGAATATTATAACTAACCCCCCCCCCCCAAAAAAAAAAAAATCCAAAAAGAAAAAAAAAAGCGAGGCTGACCTATGGTTTACTTTACTCTGATCAGAGGCCATGGGATTATCGGGGTCAAATTTTCTGGCCGATTTTATTCTCTTTATTCTCCCTTCTTTTCTTTAACACTTTTTGTGTCTTTTGCGCCCCGAAAATGCCATCCAAAGAACGTGCTCCCTGCTGCGTTCCATATTTATTCCGAATAACTGACTATTTGGTCCAAAATACGAATATCAAATAATATAAAAAATTAAATTGGAATCATTATGAACTAGTGGAGTGAGCATGACACTATAGGGACATTATAACAGATTGTTTGACAATTGTGTGTTTCCTAAACGGAAGCCTCAGACTTTAAGTTATTATCTTTTTAGTACAATGACATTATATACGGAACTCCCTCCCTAATATGCATATTAAAGAAGTTGCGTATTCTTGTGCATTGTAAAAGCTGTTGAACCAACATATTGAGAAATTATCACCTTCATAACCGAATTTTGTTGTTCTCTTTATGTATTTTATAGAAATGTTTTCCGTTTTTTCTTTCTTCACTCTACAAGCCGATTGTGTGAACTTTTGTGTAAGCCTTGGTATTACAAGTAATGAGTTTCATCGTTATATATTCTTTTTAAAGTACATCGGGGGGGGGGGGGGGGGATGGGGGGAGGGGCGTTTCATGAAGCTGACAAACAGTCATTTTACAATAGTTACCACGGCAACAGTCAGCAATAGTGCTTTTCATCCGATAAAAACCGAGGATTTCATAGGATTAGTCAGCGGTGACTGATTGTCGATGGCAACAAGTTTCATGAAACACCCTCATAATTACAGTAATCCTGAAACTATTCAAATATGATGATTTTCATATTTTTGTTTTGATATATTATATTTTTCATTGTTATTTGGAAATATACCTTTGTCAGCTTTCATAATCCTGCCACGGATACTTCACACCTGACAACTAAATCAAATCAAATCATATCAATCGAGCAAATATTTATTTTGGGTATTCCGAATTAATCAAGTAGTAAATTCAAGGTTTTTAAAATCATTTAGACAGCCATGATCATCTGCTGCAGACATTCAAAATATAAAACCATTTTCAACTGGCACAATAATCGACCATTTAGGTTACATAATCCATTGAAAATGCATGTTCGTGGTAATTGAAACAGTGCATATTACTATGAAGAAGAAAACACTACTGAACTAGCGTAAGAGAAATGTTAATATAATTTCCAGAAAGTTCACAAGAGTATTGAAATTAACATAATAATAATGATAAATTAACATAGTAATAATGATTAAAACTAATTATGTGAGTAGATCAAAATTTGCGAATACGTAATGATTGAATATTTTGTTTTTCATAACTTTGAGCTGAGGCAGTGGAAGAGCGAAAACAATTGTTTCGTCAAAAGTTGATTTTTCTTAATGTATGAGTTGTATTGACCATTCGATGATCCGTATGAAATTTTTCCAACTTACCTCTTGTAGCACTGCTGTCTTATTATCTCCGAATTTCACTCTGTATCGGAATTCCGAGGTAATTTTATCTCTTGGTAAAGAAGTCAGACAGGAGACAAAAACACCCCCTTCTCTCTGAAAAGGGATATCATATTTTTGTCCCATGTCTGACCTAGCTATGGATAGCTCCCTGGAATAGTTTTTGACATTTTTTGACATTGTCACTACTCAGTGACAATGTCAAAAAATGTCAAAAACTATTCCAGGGAGCTATCCATAGCTATGCATCTGACCCCAAATTCACACCTCTAGAAAATCTTTCAAACACGGAGCACGATGAGAAACCATAGACTGAGGTATATCACGTTTTGATTCTACAACGGTGAAAATAATCGCATACCAGCATTCGACCGATTTGACTCCACATTCACTGTAAGCAGACGGTAAAACGGAATTGGGCAAAGTAAACAGCTTCATTCAAGATTTCACAATAGCTTCATGATCATAAAAGTAAACAGTTTCCCTGTAAATTTAGTGAACACGTGTGTCACAGTCATGTTCGAATTTTTTTTCACCGAATAAGAGGAAATATTATTTCTTTTGTGTGCACCAGTATATTGTGAATGCTTCAATGGCAGTTGTTTACGTTGTCCAAATTCCTTGACCCATCTGTTCACAGTGGTTGACCAACTTATCTTGCAACGGACTTCGTACTCAATCAAAACGGTATTCGGGAAAAGATCTCAGCACATGCAGTAAAACTTGGTCTATTTTATCCTACAAGAAGAAAGTAGCTAGGCCGGTTCAAGGATAGATTCAATATATACATGTTTCTTGCCCCCCCCCCCCCGTAGCTACGTGGTACCGTTAACATTAACTACAGTACCTGGAATTTAAGTTGCATATTGCTACTTGCTGCTATGTTGGACAAACCTCGGGCAAGCTTTCGAGTTGAAAAGAACAACTTTTGCAAGTGTAGGGTACGCGTCAGATTTGTATCTGTAAGTAGTAAACTCGCTTTTAGTTTCAACATGAATGAAATGATGGTTTATTCCACTTTTTCATGCAGTCGAATTTCATTCACACACTTTTTGCCAAATATTTAATGAGAAAATATTTGTTGACACGATTGCCACGAATCTCATAAACAGGCTGGTTTCCTAAAATTTTGTTTGCATTTCTTGCCAACGAACGCATTACATAGTATTCCTTAAACTGGTTGATAACAATAAGACTACAATACTTGGAATCCAGTTTGCATATATTACTCGTCGCTATGTCGGGCAAGCCTCGGGCAGTCTTTAGGGTTGTCAAGAACAAGCCTTTTTTTAGTGGTATGTATAAAATATGCATCTTTTAATAAACTCGCTTCTTAAATGAATAAACATCACATGCAAAGCATATTGTTAGGTCGGGCAAGCTCCATTGCCTTGTGCTATCTAGCAACACCGACGCAATCTGCATTGACTGACTCATTTTTACATTATTTTTTTTTTTTATAAAGCTTGACTAAAGTACGAAAGCAATAATGCAAACCTATTCGTACAGGCCTAATCTTCGTCTATCACGTTTGGAAAAGGGGTAACACACTCAAACATGTCCGTATTTCTTCAGAATACTTACGTGCATACACCTGTCGACCAAAGTTTTGTTTTATTATTCAACTATTTAAAAAAAAAAACAATATGAATAACAATTTGAGAGATGTGTCACTACGAATTAAAGCATTTGTTTTGGTAAAATAATGAGGGTCATCCGACAATAGGCGGGTTTACTGATAGATGCAAATATTATGCATTTGTTATACACAAAGGTTGTTATCGAAGACGCGAAAGCTTGCCAGAGGTTTGCCCGACATAGCAACACGTAATGTATGCAAACTGGATTCCAGGTAGTTCATTATTACTAAATCAGCTAATGAATACCATGTAACTACGGTCCTTGGCAAGAAACGTACACAATTTTGACTCTATTATCGTAAACGGTCTATTTTCCATGAGAGACAGGTGCAATGCATTAAATGATGATCTGTATAGACATCTATATATCTCAGTAATCCTCAAAAAGAGAAAGATGAGAGGAAAAGTAAGAAATTCGGTTTGTCGTTGGCATGTTTGTGAAGTAAAGTCGTTTATTTGCATCCTGACTGTTATAACATTATTTGTAAACAGCTAGCTAAATTCAACTTTCCATTGTCTTTTGGGTAAACGTAGCATTATCTTATCTATCGTTTTCTTTTAACAGGGAAGTCTCTAAAATTGCGGCATCGCCATGAACTTGTCCTTGTAGATTTACCATGAATAATATTATGTAACACCTTTATTGTTCTATTGTTAAATTTTATCTTGTTTTGATTTATTATGATGATTCCTTTGTAATTATTGTGGTATATATTGTTTCTTTTGATAAAACATATAGATAAAAAATAGTTTGTTGGGGGGGGGGGGGACAATTTACTACAACTGTACAAAGATAATGAATTGCATGAATAAACTGCTTCTACAATGTACAAGTTAAAATGTTGGTCTTAATTGTTAGATTTACAATAGACCAACTTAAATAAATAATTTGTATGCACGCTTGTTGCTAACAAACGCAGTATGTTACTGAACTACACAAGTTATTTGTCGGTCTGTCGGCAAGCCTCGGTCAGGCTTTTGAATTGTCAAGAATAGGCACCGCCGAACGTTTTTGGAAAGTGTGTGTGTGTGTGTGTGTGTGTGTGTGTGAGTGCGTTTAAACATTTTTTTTAACGTAATCCAATAGACTTATACGTGACTATATATATTGTCATTTAGCCCGGGTCTTATATAGCTTTTCTTGACATTTGTGCATCCCATCCCGGAATATATGCAACTTCCATACCAAAATTTAAACAAGTGCCATATCTAACCTTTGAACTTATAACCTCAATCTCTAATTATTGTACTTCCAATAGGCATGCACCATCCAAGTATGATTATAATTTTTCAGCGTTTCACAAGTTATGGCAAGAGCAATTTTCGTGACCAAAGTGACCTTTGACCTTCTGACCCACCAAGTTTACACAAATATTTGAGATTGCTACATGTATTTGCATCCTGGACCTACTCTAAAATGTGTACAACCGTTCTTGAGGTTATTATACGAAAAATTAATCTTAAGTCTATGAAAAATCCTGTACTGTAGGGATATGATAATTTTGTAATCAATCTTAGTTCTTTTGTGTTACAGGCCCCTAATCTGGTCATCTTCACATACATACTGGACCCAAGTTTGGTAAAAATATGTTCAAGAGTTCTGAAACTTTCAAAGTAACTATCTATTTTGGGTGATTATTTACAATTTTGTTTGCATCGCGACCTTGACCCCCTGAACCAAAGATATTTGTATTATTCACTTTGGAAAACTCTTTTTATTATCATATCAGTAAATAGTAAATCATAAAATAGAAACACAGACAACAATATTCTTACTTTGCAAGATCATAACTTTAATTTGCAATCTCATTATTTCCATTTAAGGTCTACTTGAGCTATTACTATTACTGAAATATTACAAGAAACAAATAACAAACAATTGATTGTGAATATTATGAAATCTGTATATAATCATAACAATTCATATTTCAATATAAAAGTCTTCTTGAGTATGTGTTATGTCTAAAAAATCCAAATGAACAAAAAATATATAATAACTCATTTGAAATAACAAACGTCTAGGCTGAAAAAAAAAAATGCAGCACACTTGAAATACGTACAATTTGAATAAATGTATATTGCAGTGAAGTATTACACAAAAAGAATATTATTTCAGAAAATGCATATAAAAACAAACATGATCAATGAAACACTCATGCAAGGGGAATGTTATTCATATATTGCATGAGATGGTGTGTAGTTATACAAATCAACCTTCAAATCTTGCCTTGATAAAAGGCAGAAAAATCAGATGAACAGATAAAACAGGATTGAAGTAGTTGAACTAAGTGAACTCGAAAAAGAGAAGTTACTTTGCGTCTAAAGGTTCAAACAAATTCTTTAAATATATATATATATATAAGAAATTGGGATAAGATAACAGTCCAGAAGTGTCTTAACTTTGTCACCTCACAAGACCCAAAGTTGCAAATTTGCATGTCATATCACCGTTGACATTGATTTATTAATGTCATTCCAAAATTCATAATTTTATTCTTCATCATCTCATTTACTTCAATCTTTTTTTGGACCTGTTTTTCTGTTTTGTCTATGTTTGATCACAGCAGGATCTTTCTAGGATCAGACTTCGTTTTTTAAAAAACATTCAAGAAAAGTGACATCAATATGAAACTAACATCTAAAATTGTCACAGCAAAGCTTATTAATCTACAAAGAACCTAATAAGCAAATATAAACTACCCACCACCTCATAAAAATGAAAATAAAAGAGAAAACACCGGTCAAACTCAAACTTTTACAATGTTCTATATGTGCCATACACACTTCAGTTTTCTTTATTTTGTAACTGTTTTAATGAACTTACTGTCATCATGAACATCGCCACAGATATAACTAGATTTCAACCACTAACATCAGTTTGTGGAACCCCCCAAATGTCTCACTATAATAACTAGTTGGTATCATGTTCAGAATTCAGTTGTCATATCAATATCAAAGAAATGACTCATTTAATAATGAAAACTGTTGTTCAATACACTTTATTCATTGTATCAATATAGTTAATATCCCCATAATTC
This sequence comes from Temnopleurus reevesii, assembly GCA_036244855.1. NCBI lineage: Eukaryota > Metazoa > Echinodermata > Echinoidea > Temnopleuroida > Temnopleuridae > Temnopleurus > Temnopleurus reevesii. The sequence continues at coordinate 86,274 of BQKZ01001689.1, forward strand.
AGAAGCACTCAAATTAGATGAATCAAATTACACGTTATTCATACCAGTACTGTTCTATACTAACTTGCAGCATTCACATACAAATCTTGTCCAATTCAACACCTCCAGTCTTTTTGTTGTATGGTAGAAAAAAAAGCAATTAACATGGTCCTAAGGACCTTACTTTGACAGGGTTCACTGTTCAGTATCTATCAAAAATACTATAAATACCAATACAATAACAAGAGCAATTTGTGCATCATAATCAAGGCCCTTTCAAAATCTTCCTAACATCTACCTACATTAAGTCTTTCAGACTTGTATCTAAATACAAAACTATACCATTCCTTTTTTATGTACAGCATGACAGATTTCATCTGTATGCAATCCAATGACAAGTACTTCTTCAACCAAAGACTCTATTTCTCTTCTTCAAATTTCAGTTCACTACATATCTCAAGGAGTTTATAAAACTTGCATATTATTATGCATCAACATTATACTAAAAAAATCTTTTTACATTCAGCATTAAATACTTCATCTGCATCATCTGTTAATATCGCATCAGATTCCATTTCGAAATTCCTTTATGAAACCTCATATAGGAACTTTCATATACATGTATTATAAACATTACATACTGATTGCTAGAAAGTCAGGTTTGATTGCCAGTTGAAGCTGATTGGAACGCACCAATCAAAATCATTGTTTCATTAACGTGCGTCTTTTTGAAAGCACAGACTTTGCGTGAATAAAAATGTGCGTTTCCAGTTGCAACTTATCTGCAGTTGATTTGCAATTGACTGCCAGTTTAGAGCAACAACGCCATATGACTGTGAACACACTTTTACTCTCATGATTAATTACACACTTCACGTAATGGGCATTGAAAATTAGAAAACAATGTGTTCCCTTGAATGGATAACGTTACAAACTGCATTTTCAGATTCTTTTTTTTTGGGGGGGGGGATATAAATCGTAAGAAATATTAACAGCATGTTGCTTTTTCCAAGGTGATAAGAAAAAAATTCGATATTACAAAAGTTTTTAACTTTGCTCAATCGCAAATGTTGTGGGCTGCTATTTAAAAACATTCAAGAATTAACCAAATTGTGACCATACATATATTGAATACTGCAGCACATAAATAATGAATTGCACAGTCATCATTCAAGCCTCTTTTTACATGAAAGTATAAAGCTGATAATACAGTATCCTCTCGTTGTTTTTAGCCTAGACATTAATGCCACACATGAGATTGCCTATCTTTGAAGCAAATAACCTCAACGATATGCTGCTACATAGAAGAATCAACTCACCAAAACAAAGTTTGATTTGATTCTGATTTGATTTGATTTGATGATTTGATTTATTCATCTTCCATTAAAAAAACATACAATATTACAAAAAAAAAAATGAATGTGAGCAATATCGAGCAAACATAAATTGAAACAAAATTACAAAGGAAAATCGCATACAGATATCTACAGGAAAATTGTTTACAAATCAAGGGTTGAATTAAACGACAAAGCAATTATGAATTATTCTTCTGTATGAATTTGAAATGATCAAGAAACAATTCTTCCCTCAAGGTGAGATATAATTGGGAGGACTGAATTTCCCATTTTTTCGATGGAGGACTAAATGTAAAGGAGATTAAGCATCCAGTGCTGTGATGGACAGAAATTAATTCTTGCTACACAATATGGTTGGAGTATGCATTAATTACGTCATCAGCTCCCTATATTTGTAGCATACAGTATTCATGTTGTGAAGCTATAGAATGTTCAATTCTGAACACTCATGCATACACAGAAGAGAAGTAGGATGTAGAATCTCTGTCTCTGTGTTGTGATAAACTGGCTAATACTGCAGTCACCATTCTTTCATGCAAAAATGATAGATCATAATCATGTGCATATAAAACTCAAGGTGAAATAAGACAACATTGTTGACTGATTGAATTGTGTTTCATATAGCGTGAATACATATTTTATAAGTATATACCGCTACCCCCCAAATCTGACCAAAATAGCATTATTAAAAGTAATGCAAAATCTACAATTCTGAATAATACGAATGGAAAAATATATAATAGTCTTCACAACACTCTTAATATTTTGTTTGTTCTCTATTCCAGTATTCTTCATCGCCAATAAATAAAATTTAAATTGGTTAGTGAATTTTTTTTTTCACATACCCATAATATCTTTCAAGTGAACCAAAGAAAATACACATATGTGGCTCTATTCCTTATTTCAGACATATGATGAAGAAGTAAAAACAGTTTTTAAATGCTTTATCGTTTCATCACAAATCAAGATTTAAAACTGTCTGGCATTCTCATAGAATATAAAATATTGTTTTCTTTCAAACGGAGTATACATATGACCCAAAATAATTCTAGTATATGCACTGAGAATATCAAGCCAGTTTTATAATAAAATCTATGCAAATAAATTCCAATACTGTACATGCATGTACCCTGTACTACAAGAAAAAAAAATGAATAAATAAACAAAATTGGCCAAACCATTGAGAATAAATATCGATAGTGAATAAAGTACATTACATGATACCCTGTTGACCTTACATTTGCACAGAGTTTTAAAGATAGCATTAAAAAATATCGGCAAGCTTTGAAGCTCTAAATAAACATGATAAATCTTTAAAAAATATTTGGATAGGAAACAACTGCACACATGCATGAATACAATAATGGTTACTGCTACATTATTTCCATGAACACAGGAAAAAACATTGCTTCGAGACGAGAACTTTGCACTCGGATTGTCACATTCAGGACTTCTGGCTTTCTCATTAAACATTTGCCCTGTGTTTTATCAGAATCCAGTACTAAAACAATGAAATATTTATACACCTACTAAACATTGAAACAGACATATGTCTGAAAACTATCTGAATACAAAACTAAACTGTGCTCATATGTCATGAGATATCTATCACGTTGCCACTTACCAGGCAGATAAAATTGATTTGATATTTACTGAGCATTCAATCAACATTAAGAATCATTTTATATTATGACAGTAATAAAATGTTGATGAAAATATCATAAATTTCATTTGTACCAACTCGTATAAATGTTGATAAACTGTTCATGACAAATATATAGGGATCAGTTTTCAGATGTGAATGTCTTTCCATGTTTTTTTTTCATGGTCATTTCCTTCATCTTGTGGGGAGCTTGTAATGGAATAAAAGGATTACTTTTCAGGTGTAAAATCATGTACCATAAATTTTGCCATGTTCATTATCTTTTTCTGTAGGGAATTTATAATACGGGGTACAAGGATTACTTTTCACAAATGTGAAAGATATTCAGTGTATCTTTTTAATTGTCATTGCCTTGCCTGCTTTGCCTGTGGGTGGCTTATAATGGAAGAGTGATGTCGCATCAAGCTGTCCCACATGATCTAGTGCATCAGCAAACAACTTCACCACCTGTAAGGGGAAGAGAAAAGAAAGATGTTTGTCAAATATACTTTGCTAATAAAATTATAGAGTCGTACATTATTTGATGAAAATCTACAATGAATATGCAAGTCTGCTATGACCTCCAAATATCTTATTCTAGAATTGAAATTCACAGTGGCAGAATAATCATCATTTGTGGGGTGAGGCTGCTCAATTTCTGAAACCACGGTTAGTGTGGATGAGTATCAAACCAGAAGCAAAGTTTGAGACTGTTGTAATCACTGACTTGTGTAAAATTCAATCTTAGAATTAAACTCAACAATGGCAGAAGAAGCAGGCATTCTTTAGCTGGGATTAACTCCTTCTCTAAAACTCAAGTACAAGAGGGTCAAGGGTACGGTTACGTCTGGAAGTTTATGTAGGCTGACTCAATTTCCAGCATACAAAGTCTTATGTGTACCTGGGGCTCAAATATTGCTGCACCATTGGACATTTCAACTCTGCAAAACGAGCATCAGAAACAAATAGTCAAGTTTTTGCTTGGTAAATGATGTGCTATATCAAAAGTGAAAAAAATGATACTCAAATGAACTGAAATGAAAATACATTCCAGCTTAATTGTAATTACTCACCTCAAAGTTAGTCATGAGTGGGACCCCAGAATCGATAGCTGCTCGACGTATCAGGAAGTTGTCCTTGACGTACTTGGTGTTATGGTTGGGGAGGTTGATCACCAGATCGATATCACCTTCATAGATCAACCTTTGTAAGTAATGTGGAATTTAAATAAATAATTAGGATCTTGAATATTTTGCATAATAGTTTTTAGTAACACATTTGTAGATCAATCTTCATGAATAATGAGGAAGTACAAAGTAATTTTTTTTGGGGGGGGATAACTTTTGATATCGCAGGGGCCTGTAACATAAAAGAGATACAATAAATTGAAAATTAATCGTATCTCTATGGTACATGTTTTGCCACTTACTTACGATTAATATCTATCGTAAGTTTGATTGCATCTATTATGTTACACTGTACAGTACATGCAAATTTTCAAACATTTATTTCATTCTAAACAGGGTAACCCCATCATTAGACAAAGTACTGTTCTTTCTGTGGGAGCTGTACATTTTAAAAAGAACTAATAACATTTGAACAGAATTTCCTTTCAAGATTGTAACATTGTACTATGGCTCATATGTGGCATAGCCTGACTGCCGTGATAACACTCTGCAGAGCTATCAGTGTACCACCACCTTAGCAAGCTTGACTTACACCTTCCCATCCATCTACTCCGATTACAGTGCGTAACACAAAAATATTGGTTAATTAGACTCACTTAGTAGCATTAGTAGCATCACTCTTCTCGTGTAGATCAACAAGAGGCCAGCCCACTGTGGTGGTTGGAATGTTGTGAGCCTCAAGGTATGCTGCTGTCTTCTCTGTTGCACATAACTGCAATAAAATTGAAGAATAAGAGTGGTTACCCCCTTAAAAAAAACCTTTTAAAAAAGGTAAGAATTTCATCAGGATGGAGAAATTCAGATTCAGTGCTAAATTTCCATCCATATGTAGTTTTTCGTCTGAGGATGACATGACAAATCATTGAAAATTCATGCCGGGGAATTGATTTTCGATGCAACTTGATCAATCTTTTCATAAGTGGAACTTCTATTAACTGGACTGAAGTTGCATTTTGTGAAAACAGGTGACATTTTTAGAAAGCAAAAAAATCTATTAAATTTTTCAGCATCAACCGTGTGTACACAGTTATTTGAACAAATAATTAAAAAAAAACTTATTTTCAACTCACATCATATCCCATCTGATGAAACTTCATGGCAGTTGGTAGGAATTCTGACTGGAAGTTCTTCTGTATCCCAATCATGATACTCTTCTTGGGCATCTTGAATCCTGTGGAGAGGAGCGCCTTCAGGAATGCAGTAGGGACGTTCGGGCCAAAACAGGCCACCTGAAATGAGGGGAAAAATTTGTTTTATCAAATTAATTCTATCTAGTCAGAGCAGGATTTAAGGGGCAATTGAGTGACTATAGGGCTTCAAAATACACTATATTCATACATCATATTGGTAGTTAACAGTAATTTCACAATGAAACCGAAATCAAGGTTTAAAGGTAAATATATAGGAAGAATATTCCTTAATATACATCATATTGGTAGTTAACAGTAATTTCACAATGAAACCGAAATCAAGGTTTAAAGGTAAATATATAGGAAGAATATTCCTTAATCATTTTAATTTCAAATCTTTTTTTTCTTGTTACAGTTGAAATAAATTTTTTTCTTTTTACCATTTCTTTTGTATTTCATGGAATTTGTATTCATATCATTATACAAAGACTGTAAATTTTATATTGTATTAGCATAGAGCCATGTTCACTTTACACACGTATCACAGTGGAGTTTATTCACGCATTATTCAGAATTCTTCTCAGAATTAGGTGTTGCTAGAAACTTATGATCAACTGCAAACCGACTAAAGAATCAATTTCAACTTGAAACGCTCACATTCA
>BQKZ01001690.1:3674-25422 GCA_036244855.1 Temnopleurus reevesii
AACCAAGAGAGGGCGCTAAATACGATTTAACGGTCAAATTCAAATTTTCAAAAGAATTCGCTCGTAGAAAAATATGCTATGGTCTTGAAATGTGTATAGAAACTATATGTCATGGTAAATATCCCCCAAATTCACATTTCTTTCATCTTTACCAAAAATATACATGGGCTTTAATATTAATCGTTTTAAGTTTAATTACATCTTTTTATGTTACAGAAGTGGAACAATTGTTCGGCTCAACAATATAGAGAAGATTATTATTAACCTGTGATTTTTTTCTTGATAAAAATCCAGAATATTTTAGCTCTAAAGTAACTAAACCTACATGTACACAACCACAACGGTTTTTTAAAGACTTCATTAGCAGGCAAATTTGAATCACAAAAGTGCAAGACTTTTAATATCCGTTTATCTCTGAAAATAAAGAAAAACATTGTTTTGCATCATCTCGTTGTAAGACAAAGACAGATTTTTGCTTTTCAGGGAAACATAACAAGTGACTTTATTTTGTGGTTTACTAGATTGCATCCTGGACAAATATTTTTAATTTTGTTTAGCATTTTATTGTTGAAGCTTTTCTGAGAAAAACTTTGTTAGTCATTCTTTTGTTAATCATCAACAGGGGGAATCAAATTCCATAAAGTTATTATCTTTTGTCAACAAAGAACTAATCATAAGTCACATGCATTCTGATTCCAATTGTGAGAAATCATAATTTCTATGTGGTAATTGTTTCCTTGAATTCACAAATAATAGGGGTGTCTTCTACTTATTTTCTTTTGCTTCTTCTGCACTTTGGTTGTTAAAAAAAAACATTTTTGCTTTTAAAGCACTGCTTTATTTTGTTTGAGAAAAGTAAATACTGTAAGGGAAGGGAAAAGTACAGGGAAAGTGTACTATGAATAATTTTTCTGATGTTTCAATTTTTGAGATAATTGATTGGCGCATGTACATGTACAAAAAAAAATCAAACACTAGCCAAACTAGGCAAGCAAATAGTGGAGGCGCCGTGGTGTAGTGGTCATGACTGGCCTTTCAACCAGAGGGTCAAAGGTTCGAATCCTACCCGTGGCATCAATTTCCTTCAGCAAGAAATTCATCCACATTAATTGTGCTGCACTCAACCCAGGTGAGGTGAATGGGTACCTGGCAAGAATATTTATTCCTTGAAATGCCAAGTGTGCTGCGGATGGCTGCTGGGCTAAATCCAGGGTAATAATAATGTGAAGCACATTGAGCACTCAGTAGAGTGGATGCGTGCGCTATATAAATTGCATCTATTATTATTATCATTATAGAGATTTTGCTTGCCCATACCTCATTGTTGGTAGATACATGTACATGATTGTTTGACAGAATTCAGGCAAATTAGACCTCATCAAAACTCACTTTGAAGCTTCTGGTCTATAAATACAACAATTATAATAATAATAATAATAATAATAATAATAATAATAATATCTTATTTACCCACGGTAGCCACATTCAGCTGTAAACTAGCTGCTCTTCCAACATAAAGTTATTATTACCCTTCTCCTTTGAAGGCAGATGGTCCCATTTTTATAAGTCTTTGGTATGACTCGGCCGGGGATCGAACCCACGACCTCCTGTTCATGGAGCAGACGCTCTACCACTGAGCCACACATGACCGAGAAAAAATATTAAAAAGGCCATATCGAATGACTGAAAACCATTTTGCCAAAGCCTTGATATCTTGATTAATTAACCCATTGACTAAATACTCCCTGCACCTGTAGGTGAATGATATGTATTCAAATCATTTAATATAAGTTTTTTCAAAGATTCAAACATGCACAGAGTCATAAATAATGATATTAATACATAATAATAATAATAATAATAATAATAATAATAATAATAATAATAATATATGCAATTTATATAGCACACGTATCCACTCTCATCGCTGAGTGCACAAGGCGCTTTACATTATTATTACCCTGGCTTTAGCGCGGCAGCCACCAGCGCACATGGCATTTCGAGGAATAAATATTCCTGCCAGGTACATGTACCCATTCATCTCATCTGGGTTGAGCGCAGCACAGTGTGGATAAATTTCTTGATGAAAGAAATTGATGCAATGGGTGGGATTCGAACATGTATAAGAAAAGAAATGAAAAAGAGGCTAGCAAAGATGCGAGGCTTGTGCAATTAGTCTTCCTTAATTAAAGGGGAACTACACTCAGAGATTAAATTGCTATCATTAAATGAAGAAAAATAAGATGAACAAACTGAAAATTTGAGCAAAATCNTATTGTTGTAACCAAGAGAGGGCGCTAAATACGATTTAACGGTCAAATTCAAATTTTCAAAAGAATTCGCTCGTAGAAAAATATGCTATGGTCTTGAAATGTGTATAGAAACTATATGTCATGGTAAATATCCCCCAAATTCACATTTCTTTCATCTTTACCAAAAATATACATGGGCTTTAATATTAATCGTTTTAAGTTTAATTACATCTTTTTATGTTACAGAAGTGGAACAATTGTTCGGCTCAACAATATAGAGAAGATTATTATTAACCTGTGATTTTTTTCTTGATAAAAATCCAGAATATTTTAGCTCTAAAGTAACTAAACCTACATGTACACAACCACAACGGTTTTTTAAAGACTTCATTAGCAGGCAAATTTGAATCACAAAAGTGCAAGACTTTTAATATCCGTTTATCTCTGAAAATAAAGAAAAACATTGTTTTGCATCATCTCGTTGTAAGACAAAGACAGATTTTTGCTTTTCAGGGAAACATAACAAGTGACTTTATTTTGTGGTTTACTAGATTGCATCCTGGACAAATATTTTTAATTTTGTTTAGCATTTTATTGTTGAAGCTTTTCTGAGAAAAACTTTGTTAGTCATTCTTTTGTTAATCATCAACAGGGGGAATCAAATTCCATAAAGTTATTATCTTTTGTCAACAAAGAACTAATCATAAGTCACATGCATTCTGATTCCAATTGTGAGAAATCATAATTTCTATGTGGTAATTGTTTCCTTGAATTCACAAATAATAGGGGTGTCTTCTACTTATTTTCTTTTGCTTCTTCTGCACTTTGGTTGTTAAAAAAAAACATTTTTGCTTTTAAAGCACTGCTTTATTTTGTTTGAGAAAAGTAAATACTGTAAGGGAAGGGAAAAGTACAGTGTACTATAAATAATTGTTCAGAACTTCAGATGTTTCAATTTTTAAGATAATTGATTCGCGCCTGTACATGTACAAAAAAACTAAAACAATAGCCAAACTAGACAAGAAAATAGAGATTTTGCTTACCCATACCTCATTGATAGTACATACATGATTGTTTAACAGAATTCAGGCAAATTAGACCTCATCAAAACTCACTTTGGAGCTTCTGGTCTATGAATATAACTGGAGAAATTATTGTTTTTTTTTAAAAATGACTGTGAATGAATGAAAAGAATTTTGCCAAAGCCCTTATCCCTTGATTAATTTTTCTGCTCTTAACCTACATGTATTGACCGCAAATACCGGTAAAGTCCCTGCACCAAGTCTATGGGGATCGCAGAATTCAGTAGTCAATGGGTTAAAAGTTGGCAAGTGGCTTTGTTGAGTCCTCAAAGTACTATTCCACTGCACAGGTGAATGATATGTATTAAATCAAATCATTTACAGTGTAATATAAATTCTTTCAAAGATTCAAACATGTACAGAGTCATAAATAATGATATTAATACATGATAATAATAATAATGATATGCAATTTATATAGCACACATATCCACTCTCATTGCTGAGTGTTCAAGGCGCTTTACATTATTATTACCCTGGCTTTAGCCTGGCACCCACCAGCGCACATGGCATTTCAAGGAATAAATATTTCTGCCAGGTACCCATTCATCTCACCTGGGTTGAGTGCAGCGCAGTGTGGATAACTTTCTTGCTGAAAGATATTGACGCAATGGGTGGGATTCGAACATGTACAAGAAAAGAAATGAAAAAGAGGCTAGCAAACAAGTGAGGCTTGTGCAATTAGTCTTCCTTGATTGAATAATAATGATAATAATAATATACTGTCATTTATATAGCAGGCGAACTGCTCTATGTGTATACAGAATGCACAATGTAATCTCTAGATTCAATTTTCATGTTGGAATTTGGAATTAATTCATTTGAACGTCATTGACATGTACAGCCAACATTTTGTTCTGATTGGAATTTGGAATTTGGAATTTATTCATTTGAACGTCATTGACATGTACAGCCAACATTTTGTTCTGATTACATTTTTTTCATACACATTGTGTTATATCAAACAAATTATACAAAATAAAGCATTAAATTTATGCATGAATGGATAGACGCTCTTTTCTCAATTGTAAACAATTTTTTTAAATTGGTGTACACTGTATCTCCCTCCAGTTAAATAGTGTATGGGGAATTGAAGAGATTCCTTTGTCCTGTTGATGCATGAATTGTGGTTTTCATTTAAGTATATTTAACACCATCAATCACGCAATTTGATTTGAATAGTTTTATTGTACTGTCTCTTACCATTCATTACATGTAGGTACTGTATTTTCCTGAATTTATATTTCTTTGAAGTTCGGTGAACATAAATCATCTTAGTTTTTCTACGAATGATCTATTTTTCAATTTGGAATGAGTGCATGGGAAATTTCCTTAACCACGTACACAACTCATTAGAATACACTTAGTCACACCCTTTATTTTCTATGTTTTCCAAAGGAACCGGATCTTGGTGTCATCAAAGAATTCCTTGGTGTATTTATGCTGCATAAAATACATTCTTCATCTCCTACTTATGTTTTTATTTCATTTACAATAAACATGGGCAGGATTGCAGTTGAAATTACCCAATTTTTCCTGACAAGGATAAAAAAGATGAAAAATATTACATTTTAGCAGACAGCTGACAAGCAGAAGACAGAAAGGTTCTTCACTTTTTAGCCCCCTTTTACAATGTACCTTCTTTTTGGGGTCTTTTTGTAAAGATTTTACAGGGGTGTCCGCATCATCTCCTCACCCAGCTGTATGTACGCCTAACACACAGTGATAATGGAAGAACTAGAACAATCATAGATTAAATTGTTAATGGAATTGGGAAGTAATAAAGTCAATGTAAAAATTAATTATTTTTAAGGGGCTACTTTTTATATTGCATTAATGCTACTGTTGAATATCTTAGGGCTATTTTGCTCATTCAAGGGGCTGCTTTTTTCATGCAGACGAGCATACATTTATTGCGAATACATATAAAAACGTCAGCCATAAGGCAGTGCAGTCAAATTTTGCTCAAATTTTTGCTCAAATTTTGCACACCATCAATATTTCTAACATTTCCTTTGAACAAGATTGTTCATATTTTGCATCTCACATTGTAATTTTTTTAATGGATGTAAATCTTTTGATTTTACAGAAGATGATTTAAAAGAAAGGAAAGCTCAGAACACTATCTATATTTTTCCAGTTTAACAGGGCTTTCATTTGGGCGATTACGAACCAAATACATGTAGTCACCCAAAATTACAGAGTTTTGATAATTTTTCAAGCGATTTCGGCTTTGAATTGCCCGTTGTCCCCATAGTATCTCCTATACCTGTTTTTTTCTCAACTTTGATCTGTAAGTTGAATTCATTAGTAAAGAAACATTTTTTTTCTGTATACACAACCATGTATACATATACATTTAATTTTCATTAACAGGAAATTAATTTGTTTCTATTCATTTGCAGATATTTGTTTACATGTATTCATTAGTCTTACATTCTTGTTTGTGTACAACCTAACCCATAATTGATCCATGTTTTGTTGGTTGCTTTACTATACAAATATACCAGTATATCTGTGGCAGACCTATTGTAGTCTGATTCTTTGTTCAGCGATGTTTTTAATCAACACTGTGGGGTCGGAGGGACAAAGGCAAGTTCAATTCTGAACAATTAAGGCACCAGTATTTTATACTTATGGGGATAAAATTGTAAACAAGTTTTAGAGTTTGACCCAATGAATACATCATTGTCAGAAATCATGCTTTCCATACTTTTTTCAATAGGATGTACTGTTAGCGTCAGAATGGCTATAACTATACAACCCCATTGTCCAGAGATTTATAACGATTAAAGATGTACCGAGAATTCTGACTTGTAGAATAACAAAAAAAACCTACTCTGTATAAGTATTACAAAAGGTACAGTGTGAAGTATACACATTATGGAGGACATATCCAGTGTATAAAGTTTACATTAATTTCATAGAGAGTACTTCAGTGGAATTGAACTTGTAGCCCATTTACTGTTAAACATTTTATATTTCAAAATAATTAAAGAAATTATAATTTCATACATGTTGCTGCATGCACATAAATGCCAACCCCATATGCAAAACAAATTATAATTCAAATGACCAAACAGCTAAAATTGTTTTTGTATAAGAGAAAATACTTCGATATTTTTGCTCATACATTGTAGTCATTCCATGGGAAATGGAACAATGCCTTGTCACAAGGACTCATCTATCTCATCAAAACTCTGTAATAGTTGGTAATTTGATCAGCATAATGATTACAAGTAGGGGAAAAAGAAGCAATGATCAAATGATAAATGATCTTGTTGAAAACTCATTTATTTCTTGAAGCTTTTCAATAATATCTTCAAACTATATGCATTATTTTAGTAACAATATCCATAGACCCTAACATTACACTGCAGTAGAGTATATCCATGTACTGACTGCGCTATATAAATTATCTAATCATTATTGTTATCATTACTATTATTTTTAAATAACATCATTCATGATACTCGACTTGAATGTTCAAATAATCATGAGACAAAAATTGATTACAAATATTTTATCCTTTATGTTTTCATTTATCTTGCAGCGTATGGCCAGATATGCACAGCTGACAAGTTCCAGTGTGGGATGGCTGGGCCGTGTATAGATTTATCAAAAAGATGTGATGGTGAAGTAAACTNAGTTCAGAACTGCTGTACTTGGTTCAAGTATGTATAAGCATGTGAGGATGAACTGATTAGATTTTGGGTTCAGTGGGTCAAAGGTCAAAGGTCACCAGGCAGAAAACTTGTACAAAATCACCCGAAAAAGCTCATTATTGTTATAACAGAAAAATTGAACCAATTTCTTTCAAACTAACAGTGTGTCACTCAATTATGTATGAGCATGTGAGGAAGAACTGATGAGATTTTCGGTTCACAGGGTCAAAGGTCGCAGTACCCAAAATTTGTATAATGTTTTTTATTTCTGATGGCATGGAACAAACAGGCCGTACATATCTTTCTGATTGCGTGATGGCGGAGGCATAAATTTTGACCGTGCGCGGTCGAGGATTCATCTAGTTGCTCATACAGTGTAGTCATTCCATTGGCAAAAGAACAATGAATTTTCAGACGGACTCAGCCATTTCATCAATACTTTGTCATAGTTTGTAAATTGATCAGCATGAAGATTACACACAGGGAAAGAAGAAGCAAAGATAGATGATCTTGTATTATTCTATCAGTTTTGAATACCATCAATAACAATACTCTACTTGTATGTTCAAATAATTATGAGACGAAAATTGATCACAAATATTTGATCCTTTATGTGTTTTGATCTTCCAGCGTATGGCCAGATATGCACAGCTGACAAGTTCCAGTGTGGGGCGACAGGGCCGTGTATAGATTTATCAAAAAGATGTGATGGTGAAGTAAACTGTATGAATGCTGAGGATGAGCTGGATTGCTGCGGTAAGTTCAATTCTCCCTATCGCATATAGCTCTCTGAATCTGAACGACTGCAGCGCACTAGTTATTTTGGCCCAGATTCTTGGCACAGGTACTTCCGGTAACATTTGCGCGTTTTCAAAAGTCTATAGGCCTTCTACGGTAAACTTCGTCAGCGGCTTGTAGTGTCATATTTTTTCATCAATTTTTGCGAATAAAAACATAATTTTATATATTTTTCTTTCATATCTGCATTTATTTGTTATATGGGTTTCTTTTGCGAAGCAGCCCAATGCTGGGCTTCCGACGCAAAACAAAGAAATTACGCTAAATACACATGGATTGAAATTTTGTGGATCTGACTGTGCACATTGGCAATTCCTAGCAAACCATCAGATGTTTTTCGGATGTCTTTACAACCATTCAATTAAATTTTACATTTCTTATTAACCTTCTTTTTATGTACTTAACAAGAAAATGCCCTTTTTAAGGGGCTGGACAAAATATTTATGGGTGCTGATGTGCTAATTACTTCATGGGGAGTGACCTCCCCCGGGATGGGTTCTATTACAATATGATGTAAAGAGTTTCCTATATAACTCAATTAAATCAACTTTTAAAAAAACTAATTGGTGTCAGTATAAATTCATTATGATGAAATAAGATCAGTAATATAAATCAGAAATCATTCACAAATCACTAGATGATGCTCCAAACTTGTTCATTTCTTGGTAATCAAATGTGATGACCTCAAAATACAATAAACTGTTTCCAATGTGCAATAGGTAGAATCATCCAAATTAACTGGAATTTACATGTAATTGCTCTATTCCTTATATCCAGAAATTGCCACCTCTGCATGTGTTATCTCTCCACTTCCCTCATATCATTTCAGATTCTTTAACACCTTGCCGTACTGATTTTGAGAGGTGTCCTGGTACATGCAACAATCTCTGCATACAACCATCCTGGCGATGTGATGGCGATGATGATTGCGATGATAATTCAGATGAAGATCCTGATTTTTGTAGTAAGACAATATGATATTTATAATCTACCAGCAGTGTTATAGCTATGGCACTATGAACAGAAGAGACAAAGGACTGGGATATATTAAACATTTTTATTCAACCCTTTGCAATAGCTTTATGAATGCAATATGAATTAGCTTCCCTGTTGATTCACCAAACAGTTGCAACACCTGTTTGACATTTATCCACAGGATAAGAGGGAAGGAATTTTATTTTGAATCAACGTACACATTATGAATGCTTGAATTGAAGTTGTTTATTTTGTTGCAATCCTTTTTCCCTTCTGCTCATATATGTAGTGAGGATCGGAGCTATTATTAGTTTTGGTCAAAATTGGGTATTTTGACAAAATAAAATCTTATGCGAGCTGTTCCGTGCACCCAAGAATGGTCAGTAAACTCATGATTAATATCATTGTCAAGTTTTGTTCAATAGCATAAAACCTATTTTGTTGGTACATACATCTATTTAATATGATTGTTAACATTGAATTGTCATTTACATGTATTTACAATTTTGAAGTTTTCATAGCTAGGTACACTGTAGGAATTGTGATGAACGATTCTGCAATTTTAATGGATTGAATATATGTTCTATTTTTATTTGTGATTGAAATAAAAACTTTTGTTGATTATAATTGAATGATATTATTTTTCTTTCTATTCCAGGTACTACTCCATGCCCTCGATCTTATGTCACATGTGTGTCGGACAATAAATGTGTCCTAGGAGAAAAACTCTGTGATGGTTTACCTGATTGCGCTGATGGTACTGATGAACCGCCGGAATGCACAAGTAAGAGTTGAAAAGTGAACAGATTATCTTTAGAACAAATTGAATAGCAACTTAATATCATATTAAGTCAACATCAGAAGACAGCCGTTGAAAATCCAGAGTTGCTCGTCTGAAAAGGCCTTTATTAGACAAGAACTGTGCCCCAGGAGCTAATTAAGTTCTGTGATGGTTTGGCTGATTGCGCAGATGGAACTGATGAACAGCCGGAATGCACAAGTAAGAGTTGAAAATGAACAGATTACTTTTATAAACAAAGTGAATAGGAGCACCAAAGTAAAAATTATATCCCATGTAGGCTACACCGGAGGACATCCAGTAAATGTCTGAAGGTACTAGTCTAAAAAGACTCACTTGGTTGTTTTCTGGATCAACCAAGGACCAAGTTAGGAGGAATTTTAAAACAATAACACTGTCTAAGCTTTGGCAAATGGTGTGTGAACATGATTTCTGCTGGCGGGTTTCTCATGAAAAACGCTATCCTTTCTCAGATTGCACAGATGGTACTGACAAACCACTAGAGTGCACAAGTAAGAATGAAAAATGTATATATTTTTTTAAAACAAGGTGAATAGGCATATCAAACTAAATATGGCACCAGTTGCTCTATGTCCAAAACACCTTTTTGATCCCTTATCCGGTCCTTTTCAACCCATTTCAGGTAGGACAAGATAATCATGATAAATTCATTTGCCCATTTTGCTCACAGTGTGTGTTGCTTGCCTTTAATACAGCTCCGCCGTATGATTTTGACTGTCCTGATCTGCACTTCAAGTGTACCAACAATCGCTGTATCTCGGACCTGAAGGTGTGCGACGGCGTAGATGATTGCGGAGATGGGTCAGATGAAGCTATGGATTGCAGTGAGTATACACATTATTATTCATTCTTAATTCTTAATGATGATGATGAGGGTTATGAGGAAGATGATGATAATGATGATGATGATGATGATGATGATGATGATGATGATGATGATGATGATGATGATGATGAAGATGATGAAGATGATAATGATGATGAAGATGATGACGATGATTATGATGATGAGGATGATGATGATAATGATGATGATGATGATGATGATGATGATGTATGATGATGATGAAGATGATGAATATGATGAAGATGATAAAGATGATGATGATGATGATGATGATGATGATGATGATGATGATGATAATGATAATTATAATGATAATGATAAAGAGAAAGATAATAACTATAATAATATGATAAGTATAAATTTAAAAATGGCTACACTTTTATTGGTGCAGATGAATAGAAAAAGAACAGAAGCTAATTTTTTAAAGTAGGATGTGAAAAGGTATGGCTTAAGACCACGTTTGAATGATTTCAAGGAACTAGTGTAACATAATTATTATGGATTATGTTCCAATGTAAACTTTTCACTCTATAAGGAGTAAGCTTTTCTAGAAGGAACATGCATTGTAGTCTTAAATAGAGTTCACGTAAATATGTAGGAGAAAAACCATTGATAACTTTCCAAGTGAGCATTAGAATTTAGAATTATATACATTCTGTAACAGGCAACCAATTTTATTTTTAGGTCATTTTATTTATTCATTCATTTACTCAACGACACAGAATACAAATGCAAGAAATTTGTGAGATTTAATAAATATTTACAGTTGATGGTCAGTAGCAGCAAAAATAGGAATAGCCCCAATATGATGCTGACTAATAAAAACGATAAATGTTTTTTTAAATAGATTGATGAAAAATGTAATGGTATTTTGATGATTATTCTCCCATTTACAACATTCTCTTCCTTCTTGCAGCTAACCACATGTGTCGGTCCGGTTACTTCACATGCCCTACAAAGCGTTTCCATGGCGATAGGTGTATACCTACAGATCAAGTGTGTGATGGTGTGGCCCAATGTGAATACGCCGAAGATGAACCTGATGACTTATGTGGATCAAGTAAGTTATCCGCAACCGAGCTTCATAATATTGATTTGGAATGATTCGATCAGGCTCCCCGAAAATATTGTTTGGTTGCACTGACAGAAATTGGCCCAACCCAAATAGATTTTTTTTTTTGAAATTTATGGAGAGGAAGTATGTTAGTAAGGGATCATTTAGCATAGCTTATTGGCATTTCTTTACTCCTTAGTCATTACTTCCCTATATAATGCAATGGCCATTTGTGAATGGAAGAAAGTACATTTTTTTTATATTTGAGGTCGTGGCAAGGCAGGACAAAGTGTAACCAAAATTGAAAAAATAGCAGTTATCAAATTGAGACTGATCAACATATTTGCATTCTTGGGTAACCAAACAGTTTTTTTCTTGTCCTTATTATCTGCTTTGATATCATATTTCAAGACATGAATCTTTAGAATGTGTAATATCATTGGATTTTCCTCTTTAATCATCAATTCCACCCCAAGTCATGTTATGTCCTTTTTTCCTGTTCGTAAGATATACTATAATTGGAATTGAGAGGAGTGTTTTGATTTTCTCATCCTCTTGTCTTTATTGTTGCATTGTTGCTAGGATACGTCATAGCTAATGGCATCATTCGTCAGATATGAGTTTTGCCTTTGAATTATTTTGTTCACCAAAAGCTTCTTAGTCCAACAACGTTTTTTATCGGATATCTTTTAACATCATTTTGGTCCTTATTCAAATATGTCACCAGGATAATAACATCCTTGTAAACTTTACACACACACACTTTTGTCAAAATGTGATTTTTTAATGTCTACAGATATGACAGAAACTGATCCACTGATTGTTAAGTTTGCATTTTTCAACCCCCAAATCATAGTTTCTTTTCATCATACTTATATGCATACAGGTTGACTGGTCTCTGATTTTTTGCCTTAAATGTACTCTGGAAACTGGGAATACCCATCACCTTCTAATTACTCCCAAATATGTCTATTTTGCGAGGTTATCACTATGCGCTATTTTCTAAATATCTTCTGTTAACCCATTGTATTCTGATTTTCCCACAGACATTCTGCAGGGTCTACCCAGTTCCAGTAGTCCATGGGTTAATTGTCAATATTTCACAGAATAACATAAAAAGTGCTACATTTTAAGTTTTTTGTCTTATATCTAAGGTTTTCCCTCTTTATTATATGCATGATAAACAGAATAATTCAATAAAGTTTATTTATTAATTTATTCAGTCTTAAACAGAGTGACCCCATCATTAGTTACAACCCCATCGTTATACTTGGATTCCCTGTAATCATCTAACTACACAAATTCTGAACATGAGAAGATTGTGAAAAAAGTAGCGCCCTGCATCGTCTTAAACCTTTATATTCTTGTGTATTTTTAGATGATATTCCATGTGGTGAAAATGATTTTACGTGCCAGAACGGTTTGTGTGTCCCTCTGACTTATGAATGCGATCATTACAATGACTGCGGGGATCTTTCTGATGAATATGATACCTGTGGTAAGTAGTCAAACGTATTGATCAGTTTTTATTTAATTATTTATTTATTAAAAGCAGTTTGAAATTACAGATGGCTGAATTGCATAATAAGAATACATATAATGTGAAATGAATTATTATACAGCAAAATAGAATTGAACATTTACAAATTGTAAGGTATACATTAATTCAGATATTCAACTACTTTATGGGCTGTAGTAAAATGTTCATATTTCTTTACTTCGTTCATACATGTATGTTGTATTGCTAGCTGGACAAATAAAAGAAATCAAATCAAATGAAATAAAAATAATACAATTTTTTAGCTAGCTGTCCAGTCATTTTGGAGGATGCAACAAATTCCTTCTTACTAGGATATTCTAATGCATTTATTATTATTTTATTTATCAATTATTAATCAAAAATTAAAGTTTTTAAATTATTCGTGCAAATTAATATGTTATCAATAATAGTATGTTATCAATGGTCCTTTTGCAATGCCATTAATGTGCTCTCTACACTTTCATTTTTAGTTTATGCTTTCAATCATTCAATGATCTTATTTCAGATTATCCTGAGTGTTCGAGCGAACAGTTCAAGTGTGGTAATGGTGTTTGTGTATCAAACAGTCAGAGATGTAATGGGTACGACGATTGCAGAGATAATTCAGATGAACTGGATTGCGGTGAGTATTGATAAGTAAACCCCAATTTAGGGCAGGATATGAGATTTTCTGCTTGAGGATTTCGTCTTTAAAATTCTCTGGACTGTAATCTGTAAAATGATTTTTATAAATCTGCTGCAAAAAATATTTTTATATGATACATGCATATAAAGTAAATCTGGAACTAAATCCATGCTGATTCAGCTTTTCAGGTGTCTTTCTTTGAAAAGCTGAAGTCATTGTTCAGAACTATATAACCAGGTGGCATAATTCCATACCTTTATATCTTTAAATCAAGTACATTTATCGTTCAGATTCTAAAAATTTATTTTATTCCATATTGAAAAAAAAACATTGATCTCCTATTCCCATATCAGAAATACAGCCAGAACCCTTTTTTCATCTGCCAGTGAACAGACAAATGTGTATGTGTATGTAAATTTCATTTCACTGTTTGGTTACTTGCATAAGAATTAAAGAGAAAGGATATGTTTTCACCTCTGCTGGTGAGTAAGGGAATTATGCATCCACACCCCAACACAGTCTTGGTGAGCTCATTATTTCAGAAAATAATACAAATTTTGTTTTTCATTGTTTTTCTGCAGAAAGCTGTGACGAAGATGAATTTGACTGTGGCAATGGCCAATGCCCGAGTATTTCCAACGTATGCGATGGTCAAGTGCATTGCTCAAATGCAGCCGATGAGAAATTTTGCAGTAAGTCATCCTTCATTGAGCAAAATAAAATATACTTGGTTCCTCTTGAACACTGTTTTTAATGAAATGTAGACAAACGCTGATCAAGTAATATCTTTTCCTGTCTGTCAGTTGTTCTGGTTGATTTGTTGGGCTGTCACAAGAGGGAGGCAGCTCCTTTGGATTTGGCTGTAAATCATGACGGAAATCAGCTCGGATAACACTATCAAAATACATAATTATTTTATCCAAATATTTTAGATTTATTTGATTTATTCGTATTTCTGATGTTTATACAGGGAAGCTCATATCACAAATTTGAAGGTCTTCCAATAGAGCACTTGCTTTGTGACAATAAAAGAAATAACACCATCAATAGATAATAATGTCAAAGACAGTTTTGAATACCCCAAAATGTAACATTCCATACGCCAGTGATATTTGCAGATCTCTCCAAATAATGCTCTTGTTTATTTTTAGACTCTAATTATCAATTATAAAAGTATTCATATATTATTTTATTATGTTCCCTTCTGGCAATCATTTAGTTTTGTGTTTGTTTCCTTTCTAGATATAAATGAATGTCTTGATTCTCCTTGCTCTGATACCTGTACGGATACACCAAACAGCTTTGTGTGCTCTTGTACCAATCAGGGTTTTGTGCTCGCACCAGATAGAGTCACTTGCGTGGGTGAGTATTGAATTTTAAAAAATCTAAGCAGATATATATCACAAATCAAATAGGAATAGGAATCAGAATTAGAATAATTCAACTGATACACCAAACAGCTTTTTATGCTCCTGTTGTACCAATGAGGGTTTTGTACTTGCACCAGGGTCACTTTTGTGAGTGAGTATTTAATTATCCCTATTGCATAAAAAATGTATATAATTGTCGTCCCATAATGCACTCTGCGGTAAAAAATCGCACCTTCATGTTGTCTTGCTAATTTCCTGGTTGAAACGTCATGAGAGGGTCAGTAGATGGAGATCAACCAACCATTTTTTGGCCTTCAAAGAATACTGTAGATTGGATAAAAGCTTAAAACACATTAAAAGATGTTTGGTGTATTTGTTGGGGGTCAGATAACATCAATGTGCATATTTAGAATTTTACATGCAGATGTGCTCTCCCCCCCCCCCAACCCCCTCCCCGAGTCTCTGCAAGCATACAAAAAAATATTTCAGGAAATTTGGTTCCCCTCTTACAGTCAATTTGTATCCTCCCAAGAGCCAAACATCTTTAGAAAAAGTTGGGGCCCCTTAATTGGGTTTGTACGTGACCTTTTTGCTAGCTGAATATTGCACCCCCTTCTGCCTACCTGTTTGGCTTGTGCCCCCCAAAGCATCCCAAGATCCCTTAATGCCTTCATCAAACTACCATGAACTGATGTAACGTAGTTCCTGATGTAATACTGCGATTTTCCTTTTCATACAAGTCACCAACCATGGAATCACCATAAGGTATCTGTCACCAAATTCTGATTTATTCTTTGCATCTTTAGTCAATTTTCTTTTAAAAATTTCTTTCTCATAATTTTTTTCAGATTTTGATGAATGTGCTATGACTCCAGAGGTGTGTAGCCAGCAATGTTTCAACACACCAGGGTCTTACTATTGTAGCTGTACAGATGGATATCAACTGCAAGCAGATGGGCAGTGTTTAAGACAGGACAGTAAGGAGAAATTTTATCTTTACTATCATTTTAATCAATAGGGCTCACACTGTGTTTGGAAAATGTGGAAAGGCATTTACACATTTTTCAGTCGGGGATAAATTGATGAATTTGATGCGATATTCATTTTGTTATTGAGGATGCATTAAAATAGGTTGAAATATGTGACTTATACTGACAAAGATAGGGAATTTTGTAGAGAAATATATCAGGGAAAAATCAGTGAAAATCAGAGAATTTTGTTCTCCTCATATAATAAGAACCTTGATATCTTTACAATTTCTAGCATGTGTATTTGCAACCCTTGAAGATCACTCTTACATCTAAATTTTCTTATGAAATAGAGAATGTGCTTTATATGTAACAATTTCAAGCTTGCTTTATTTTTTTGATAAATGTAGACATGTATAACTTTATTTTGAACAACAGCATAATTCTTTTTTATTTGTTGATGTGTTTCTGTTTTTCTTTTATTGTTCATTTTCGTGATGTTATTGTTATTGTGGCATTCTTGGACAATGCATGAAATATTTTGCTGTTTTTTTCAATAGGCGATGACCCTTTCATCATGATTGCTAATCGCTATTACGTCAGACAGTTTGACACAGAAGCACCTGACAACGAAAACAGCATTGTTGCCCAAGACTTTGAATTTGCCGTCGCACTCGACTACGACTCGGTAACCGATCGTGTGTTCGTATCGGACGTTGTGGCTAACCAGATCATTCGAATGGACAGGGATGGACAGAATCGGATGATGATCATCGACGAAGATGCAGGGAGTGTGGAGGGTATTGCTGTGGA
This sequence comes from Temnopleurus reevesii, assembly GCA_036244855.1. Lineage (NCBI taxonomy): Eukaryota > Metazoa > Echinodermata > Echinoidea > Temnopleuroida > Temnopleuridae > Temnopleurus > Temnopleurus reevesii. Next base: position 20,484 of record BQKZ01001690.1, read on the forward strand.
CTGGGTTGCTAGGTAGCTATTATTCAGATCATAAATTGGGAATGTTTTATCATGACTCTGTAGTTTTAGAGAGTTTTAGTCAATGCGGGTCAACCTTTCCATTGCCAATATTGCACTGACGACTAAGCTGAACGTTTAAGAAATTTGTGGATTTGGGTTAAGAAAAATCGAAGAGTTTAGTCACAGAAGTTTGCTTTTTTATCAAAGAATAATATTAGCTTCTTGTACAACACACAGGTCCACCCTATTTGTGCTAATGGTGATGAAAGTTTTCATTCATTATCCGGCTTTAGCAGGCTGCCACTACAGGGCCTCGGATTCCAAGGAATTTCTTCCTGCTGTCCCAATTTACCTTAATACCTGGTTAGAAGGCAGCACAAGCTGAATGAATTTCTTGCTGAACGTAATTATAGCCAAGGATAGGATTCAAAATCTTGACCCTCGTGTTGAAAACTCTGAGTCAAAGCTCTTAAATGTGCACCTTAATATTTTACGGCAAGCAATGAGTATAAAATAATGATTATATTACAATTGCAACAATCTGTTTTTACCCTGCAGAAAAATCTATTTTTCTGATCGGCCAAGAAAAATCCTTGAGGTAGCTGAAATGGATGGAAGTAGCCGCAGAGTTCTCAAACGAACCAATCTGTTTGAGGTCAGAGGAGTTGCTGTAGATCCTAAACATGGGTAAGTATGTCTTATTGTTTTCAATTACGATCAAACCTGTCTACAGTGGCCACCCAAGGGAAACAGAAAAGTGGCCATTGTAGACAGGTGACCTCTGTAGACAGATTCTGTAACACACATATTCGTCTAGAGGGAACCAATTAAAGCGGTCACTATAGGCAGGTGGCTGTTATAGACAGGTTTACTGCTAAGACAGGTTTGACTGTACTGAAAGATGAGGCTATAATATAATCTGTGGGTCAAGAATCTCATAATGTTTTATAGGGGATTGAGTTCCCAACCCTCAGAGTACAAATTTCCTTTTCTTATTCTGGTCAATAATTTGAAGTAAAAAAAGAGCTTGAGCTGTCGATCCGGGCAGAATGACAAGGAAATGAAATGGGCACTCCAGTATGTAGAAATAGCTAGAAGGTGGAGGTGGAGATAAAGTAAGAACAGGATGTGCGAAAAGAGACAGCCAATCACAGAGCAAGTAGTGAAGAATAATAATACTTGAACAAAAGAAAGATGACCAGTTGGAGGTGTGGGTGGGACAAAACAGAGAAAGGATTAGAGGTGTGCAAGAAATGAAAGGGGTTAAGGGAAAGCGAAAAAGCGAAAAAGCCAAGTAGAAAAATATAGGTAAACCTAAGTGATACATGCAAGAAAAGAAATGAGAAAATATAGAGAGAAAACGAAATGTGAATTTAGATAAATAAGTAAAGACAAAGGGGGGGGGGAGAAATCCAACAGAGAAAATTGCTTCTATACTGTTGGTGAGAGAAGAAAAAAAAAGAATGTAGGGAAAGTAAAAAATTAAACACATGCAAAAGATGTGTAAAACGCCAACAATGAAAAACATGTGGGTGACAAGACAAACAAAATAAAGTGTTGATTAAAGGTTACTGACTTGTACGGGTTAATAATTTTTACGGAAATCTATAGACACATCTGCTTCCCTTTTCATCTTCTTATATTGTGAGTAGGTTTAGATTTTTCAAAAATCCCCCAAAGCAGTTTGACTGCGCTGTGAAATTGCCCAAGTAGAGCAGTGATTTCAATGAAGATGCAGATAACATCCTTTCAATTGCACAGAAAATATATATTTGTCTCCTTCATTATCCTTATAAATGAATCCCTGTGACTCTTGTTTTGAAAGAAGTTATGTGTCTGGAGAGATTGGTGTTCTGATGAGTATACTCATGTGGCCTTGGATGAATATACATATATTTTTAGAATGTCAACCCACAGGAAATAAATAAGCCGAATTGTAGTCAATGAAATGCTTCCTGCAGAATACAACAAATGTATGAAAATGCAATAGATACAAAAAGGAAACTTCAAAATACAAATTAAAAAAATCGTAGAAGTATGAATATCATAGATTTGTTATAAAATATTGATAGTGCCGATTAAATTAGCTCAATCATCAAATGTATTTTTTTCTATTCTGTCCCACTTTGCAGGTATATGTATTGGACCGATTGGGGCCTGAGAGCGTACATTGGACGTATGGGAATGGATGGTACTGATCCTATGGAGATTCACAATGCAAACATTGCCTGGCCCAATGGCATAACAGTAGACTACACAGCCGATAGACTCTACTGGACTGATGCCCATCTTGATCATATCATGTAGGTTGCATATACAGTCTAACCTCGTTATAACGAGGTCGTCGGGACCAAAATTACCTCTTCATATCAGGGTCAAAATACAATAAAATACAAAGAGATGGGACCAAGAAAATTACGGTACCTTGTTACAATGAGAGCCCGTTATATCAGTGTTCCTAATAACCATGTTTGACTGTATATAGGTCATCCTACCAGAGCTCAAAATTCATACCTTTTTCAGACCAGGGGATTATAGCTCAAATTTGACATGTGCAAAAGTGGTGTACCACCATCTTGATCATATCATGTAGGTTGCATGTATGGATAATTTCACGAGGTTGGGTCAATTTTTACGACATTTTTGAGAACTCAAGATCCCTGCCTTTTTCAAGCCAGGTGAATATAATCAAATCATGACATAGGCAAAAATGGTGTCCCACAATGCATCATTGCTTGTAACCCATGGCAAATGGGCAATCTTATGTTTCCCACTTTTTCAAGTTTGATGTCTGTTACGCCTAAAAACATGAATTTCTTGACAACTTTTCATCTAAATTGTAGTGTCATATGAAGATCTACAAACAACTTTATGAAACATAACCCTAGTCTAGCAGTATTTCCTGTGCAATATACAAAGGAACACAGTCTCTAGATTTGAATTAAATTGAATAGAACATTTATTTCTGTTTTCGAAAAATATAATAAGCATAAGTAAGTACAAGATACCATAGTATAAAATGAAAGGAGACGAGAACCCTAAAATCATAATAGCCTGAATTGGGAGAAGTTCATTCCATTTGCGTATGGTACGGGTTAAAAAGCAGTTTAATAATGCATTTGTGTTTTCACGCTGCTCTCTCTCACAGGTTTGCAGACCTCGATGGACAAAACATTCATGAGCTTGTGAATGACGACATGGAGCATCTTATTGCTCATCCATTCAGTGTCTCAGTCTTTGATGATTGGGTGTATTGGACAGAGTGNCAGTTTAATAATGCATCTGTGACTTCACGCTGCTCTCTCTCTCTCACAGGTTTGCTGACCTCGATGGACAAAACATTCATGAGCTTGTGAATGACGACATGGAGCATCTTATTGCCCATCCATTTAGTGTATCAGTCTTTGATGATTGGGTCTATTGGACTGAATGGAATATCAAAGAGATCTATCGTGCGCACAAGCTGACTGGTGAAAACAAGGAGACTATCATTGAGACGATCCATCGACCGTTCGACATCGTCATGAACCACCCACTACGTCAGGATAGCAGTAAGTTCAAATTGGTTGTTCTTTTGATATTGATGCTTGTAACCTGTATTTATTAGTCTGGCTTCGAAGTGATACAAAACATTTCCTTTATTTATTGATTCATTTGTGTGTTTCTTGTTTTCTAGTACATTGATTTATTCCAGATTATTGGGCTTAAAACATCACCTGAGGTACGTTGTGTGGCATGAAAAAATAACCCATGGTGTAATAATTGTTATTATCAGTATATATTTGAAATAAAGTGTAAAGCAAACATGATTTCTGTATCTAAATCTTGGAAAAAATTGAAACGCATGCACGAATGTTCGTAAATATGCAATTTGGTACACAGACTCACAGGAATTATCAACTGTGAAAACGCCATAGTGCCATCTGTAATTCTGAACTTTCTTTTTCTTTAGTGGCAAGAATTCATGGAATTACCCATTCATAATGCGCAATTGTCTTTTTGACCCTTTACGTACAGCTCTCCAGAATCCATGTGGCTCCAACAACGGAGGATGCAGCCACCTGTGTGTTATAGCACATGGAGGTACCAGCTACACCTGTCTATGTCCTGATAACAGATATATAAAGTTCATAGAATTACCCATCATAATATGCGATTGTCTTTTGACACTTTACATACAGCTCTCCAGAATCCATGTGGCAACAACAACGGAGGGTGCAGCCACCTGTGTGTTATAGCACCTGGAGGTACCAGCTACACCTGTCTATGTCCTGATAACTACGTAATGGAGGGAGGCACCTGTGTAGATAGATGCTCGGACCGCCAGTTCCACTGTTCCGCCGATGCTGACTGCATCCCGTGGTACAACGAGTGTAATGGCTATGAAGATTGCTCGGATGGGGAAGACGAGATGAACTGCATAGAAGGTACGTGATGCATATAATCGTATCCTTTTGTATATACATTTTATTTTATAAGATCATTGCACCTCCTTAAATCTGTATATGTTTGTCATCCATTCATATGAAGAAAATGATAAAAGAGGAAGGTAGGGTTGTGCCACCCACCAATAGAGTCACACAGGTCCCCGAGATGAACATTGCTTTCACCAAATGGGCTACCCTGTATAAAGAAAACAATGTAGAACACAAACCATAATCCAGTGTGCCTGTCATCTGTGATTGGGGATATTAAATGTTAGAAATCCTGGTGGAAAAGTAGCTTTGCATATTTCAATGATGTTTATTAATTTTGCAGAAGCCTTCATTATTTTTCTCCTTGTTCCATCTTATCTGTTTCCATAGTTCCTGAGAGAGTGTGTGATCCTTCAGTATTCCAGTGCGATGGTGATAGATGTATCCCTATTCCATGGCTCTGCGATGCCTACAATGATTGTGATGATCAAACAGATGAAAATCAGTGTTGTAAGTATTCCATA
>BQKZ01001690.1:51049-66711 GCA_036244855.1 Temnopleurus reevesii
CACTGAGCAACACATTTACCAGCCTGTAATTCACTATCCCTGTTCTTATATTTTCTCCCATAGATGTCCTAGTGGCCTAGGAGGTGAATTATGTACATCCCCTACAGCTCAAGGTAAATCAAGTACAATTTCTATTTTACACTCAAACCTGTCTATGATGACCACCCAAGGGAGAAAGAAAAAGGTGGTCTCTATAGACAGTTTCATTTACATGCAAAATGCGTTCTAGGGAGTCAACAAAGGTGGTCTTTATAGACGGATGGTCTTTCTATAAAGGTGGTCGCTGAAGCAGGTTTGACTGTTGTATAAAATAATCAGAAATGTAGACATTCATTTTTGATGATTGAATGGACCCCCTTCTTCTGAGACAAGAGAGCATGGACCACGAGCTCAATCACAGACTTGGCAACAGGGAAAAAATGCTTTTAATTCATGAATCTTTTTATATTTTCTTCCTGAAAAATGGCCCCCTTTATACATTTTGCTGGGCCTATTTTGGAGCTCACTGGGGCTATTTCTAAAGTTTATGGGACTAAATACCCTTTGCTCCTGTGTATTTTTAATGCTGCTCAGCAGTGCATTAAATGGATCACCGTGTGGATGCCGTGGCTATATTCAATTCCAGCAGAACTTTTGTGTGTTGCTCTTTATCATGTTCGTCTCTCACTTTCCATACTGAAGCATTTCTCGCCTCCGACAATAGCAGTATTAAACAATATACATCATGATACTGTCAATCTTGATCTGTTGGCACGAGGAAGGTTTATGAATTTGAATATATGCAATGTCTTTCATTTACAGGTAATGGACCAGCTTTTACCTTTAAACATTATTGAAGGCACACTATGCTTCATCACAGAAACATTCCTTGCTATAATTATAGTTACTGATCCAGGACTTTAGAAGTAATTTCTAATGAAAATGAATATTTATGGGTCTATACATTTAACCAGAAGTGGGCTCTCCAGCTTGCATGAGATGCATACCGTGAAAACTGTAGATATAGCGGTACCAGCCGTTTTAAACTTATACCTGTAGTCGGTAATGAGAATTCATATCCATTGCTTTAATTTTTTCCTTTTTATTGTCTTACTCAGCTCAAAGCAACGTGCCCCTTCTTGCTGGTGTATCATCAACACTGATAGTCATCATTATTGTTCTTGTCCTCCTTCTACTTCTCTATGCCTATAAAAGAAAGTAAGTAGAATAATATTTACCTGCCATAACCTCAAAAGGTTATTCTTCCATGATATTTTGATGAGAAGTTTTATGTTCTTACATGTTCAAATGTTTTGAGTACCTCAAAGCTCTTCTTATAGCACCGAAATATTAAATGTTGATTTGTTGTATTTCCTGGAACAAGATATTTCAAACATTTTATGATACCTGCACTTTAGGTTAGAAAATGTATTAGAGTGGTCACTGAAATTATCAATGTCATGTATAGTGCCAATAAGCAATGAAAATTATAATAATTGGTTGATTCTCATTGATTGTATCATCATAATGATGTATCATCATGCAGTACTGATTTTCAATGTTATTCCCATTCTCTCTGCGTGTAAAGCCCATCATACACATTACAAATGTTTTACGATTCCATTTTACAAGAAAATACAGGTAACTCTGCCTGAGTCGAATCTGTTGGGACCACACAAATCTGTGAGACTTATGAGAATTTCGACTCAGAAGAGGCTAATAACACTGGTTTTGTATGAGTTGTTCCAGAAAATCACATTATTCGACTTAGACAAGTTCAACTTAGGCAAAGTTGACTGTATAGTGGAAGCATTCAAACCGTAGAAAATATGTTATTGAGGTTCTGAGTACTCAAAATAATTATAAAATTGAACAAAAAAATGATGTGACATATTAAGCTTTCTCCTGGGAGGCAACACCTACATGTAACCTCAAAAGATATAAAGAAAAATTCCTGATGATGTGCATAATCGAATTCACATAATCAAATGTAAAGAATGCCACTGTCAGCAGAGCCAAATGGGAAGACTACTATTTTCTCAAAATTTTCTCAAAACAGGAGAATACATGTATGTGAGGGTTTTATCAATTCCCAACAGGAATTGGTGCAGAAATGCTCACATTTTCTCCTCATGATTTATTTCCAGATCGAAGTCAAAGAGAGAAACAACTGGTGGAGAGGTGTCGTACAGCAACGGTAACACTAATGTGCAGCTTGATCAAAATAGATTCCCTGCTTCTAATCCTATTTATGATGTAAGTGTTATTTGTTCATTCTTCTTACATCATGATTAAACTGTTCTGATAATGATGATAAATAATATCTAATATTTATATAGTGCTTCCTGCAATGTTTCTAAGTGCTTAGAAAAAGAAGAAAGAGAGATAAAAGAGCCAGGTAATAATTCTAACCCATGTTCGGTATGAAAATAAATCTGCCTGACATCATGATTTAAAACAACTAATTGCAAAAAAATGTATTATTTGGTCAAGTTTGGACTGATTGATTTTACTCCTCGTAAAATAAGAAAATGCAAATTTGACTCCATGATTTTTTGGGATATATATCTAAGCCATTCATTCTTTGTGTACTATTTCATTTTGTATTCAGTAAACTAAATCATCGAACCATATATATATACTTTATCATATCTAATTGTTTAAAGATGTGGAACTCATGTGGGACCACGAAATTAAGCAATAGGCCCCACAGGGAAAGTTTTAAAAGTTATTTTAGAATTAGACTCCTTTCAAATTTCTTTGGAATCGTTTTGCGACAATTTTTTCTTTTGCGTTGTAGAACGTTTTGTCAAATTTTGTGAGCATCCGTTTGTTTTTTAGTCATATAGGAACAAGGTAATATGTTTCATTTGTGACTTCATCGCGAAACTGATCCAGAATGCTTTCTACATTTTTCCTTTCAGAATTCTTTCAACCCTGGACCTACAACATATGACAACCCTAACTTCTTGCCCCCGATGGGAGCAGCTGGCGGTCCAGCAAACCCCGGTCCAGAGAAGACCGGCCTACCAGGAGAGGACGATCTGGAAGCGGGTGCTCTTCCTGAGAAAGAGCTGAGTGATGCAGAGAAACTAGCCATGTACACCAGCATGTACCCCAACCAACCTATGCAGAACTACTACCAGACGGTCGGGATGCCTCCACCTGCTATGCCTCCTCCAGGCTTACCCCATGCCCACATGCCAGAGCCTCCACCAGCCTACAGGGCAGAGGCTGAGCATGGGGAGCGGGTGGATCACGTCCAGCTCGAGGCACCAGCATCGGGGAATGATGAACGAGGTCTGGTGGAGAATGAGGGACAAGACTAAATAATGTTCTGTACTATTTTAAATTTTATGCAACAGTTTGATCTTTAAAGGTGATTAAGTCAGATATCGCATGATGTGAATCAGAAATGACTGGTGGTGTGATTAATGTGCCTATATGTGCATTATGCTTGAAGTTGGGCATTGTTAAAGGGGAACTTTCCCCTGGAATTATCGTGCTTCCAATGAATGAAGAAAAATCAAATGAACAAACTCTGAATAGTTGAGTAGAATTGGACTACCCATTCTAAAGTTGTGAATTTCAAAGTCACAGAGATATGGCGATCACTGCCACTGATGGGTATCCGTGCAATAGGCAACACCTGCAAAATCTGTGACGTCATGTCTGACAACTCCTCATTCACTCTGTATACAAAATTTTACATTTTCTTCTTTTTTTTCCGAAAAATCAACAACATTTTGGTTTCCTGCTTGAGTATAGCATTCCTTTGTCAATTCTGCATGTAATTTAAGAAGAATCATGTTGAACTCTTACTCTAAATGAGAAATTAGTTGATTAAACAAACAAATTGTGTGCAAAATAAATGAGGGGTTGTCTGACACGACATCACAGATTCTGTCAATGTCAATGTCAATTCTGTCGCACGGGTCCCCATCAACGGGAGTGATCGTAACATCACTGTAACATAGAAAATTCATAACTTTTGTATGGATTGCTTGATTTTGCTCGAATTTTCACAGATTGTTCATCTGATTTTTCCTCTTTTAATGAGAATATGACAATTCTAGGGATTGGTTCCCCTTTTAAATTTGAATGAAGAATATAGCATTATGAATATTATGTGAACAGTGATCTATTGTAACCATTGCAATTTCAACCAATATGCTGTTTGTCTCACAAGCTGGCAATAGTCTTTGGGATGGAACCATCAAGTGACAATCACGTTTTAATATTTACCACCAAATTTACCAGTACAGTGTAAAATAAGATATTTTACACTACAAAGCCTATACTGAGTGTCCAAAAGTTGCTATCAATTGCAAATCAACTGCAAATTGAGTTGAAATGCTCATTCATGCACAGACTGGTGCTTTTAACCCGTTGATTTCTGAATTATGTAATTATCATAGACTTTGTGCAGGGACTACACAGTTCCAGTAGTCAATGAGTTTACATGATGCACATGTGACAGTCGCCTTCTGATCAAGTGCAACTTGCAATTGAGAGAAACTTTCCAGCAACGTCCATTACGATTGTCAAACATTGAAATATTTCAAAGAGTACTTTGATACCACTTCACCTAGAGTAAAAGAACAGATTTAAAATGTTTGTAGCTAAATAAGATTTATTTTAGCTGTGAAATATTTTGTTCACATTTTTGTAAGATATGAGGGCGTGGTCAGAATAAATACATGATGAATCTGGAGTGCCTCGTACCATAATTGCCCAGTGAAATGTTTCGCATATTCAGTACTACCTTTTTCAGCATAAAACCATCTATATGCTCGATATATTTCTATCTAACTGAATGACAATATGCAGTATTTCAGATGTGTTTAGAAATAGTTAGGATTTGAGATTAATCAGATTAAATTAAATTGATGATTTGAAATTAATTATGATCAAAATGTATGTAGCTCAATCCGCCACACACCTCACGATTGGCTAACGATCTGATTTGTTTAGAAGTGTAATTGTATCTCTCAAAAGTTTTTGAACAATTAGAAATATTTTAATTCAAGTTCTGATTCATCCTTTGTGTCTAGTATAGAGCTCATTAATGCATTTAAATAATATTTATATATTTGCATGTTAGTTTTTAAAACAAGATTCAGATTCTATTTGTCAAAATGCTACTACAATTTATTTCCAAAATCAGATCGCAAGGTGTGCAGTTCGCTTTAGCCCTGAAATCTATTTCTGAAAGGAGATTTAAGAAGTACTTATTAATGAGGAGCTTTACATGAAAATGTTTCATAGCAAATTGGGTCATGCACGAACATTGAAAATGAATCGAATGCACATAAGTATGAAAAAACATTAACAATTTATTCAGTTAATGCAAGGCAGGCCTGCTTAGGAGGAATAAATTAACTATTCTCAATCAAGTTGATGTTGTATTTGTATATTTGGCATAGTAACAGATATTTTTGTAGATATTACAAATGAAGGTACTGGTCAATGAGAATGTGTGAATGGTCCATTGCAGTAATTGAGAATCATATTTTTCTATAGTCATATTTCTATCAGTACTGCATTTTTGTATTCGGCAGTATTTGATAAGTACACTACTATTGCTTGTGATAATTTTCTTCACCAAAATCATCTATTTTTCATTGCTGTATTGAAAATACAACATATCAATATTTCATCATTGCATGATATGAAGTTGTGCAAATTGTAATTTGATCGATTCTGTTATTTTGGCAAAATATTCGTAGCATGACCAATCAACCTTATTGAATACAATAATAGATACATTTTTTTCATTTCACCGTACCTTTTTAAAAATATATATATATATGTTTTGCTCATTTACATGATTAATATCTATTAAAAATCCTATACTGTCTAATGCCTGACTGGGTTTTTTCTACATAATATTTCAAAAGTGTGTTGTAACACAATTTCTATTGTATCTGTGTTACACAATAACAGTTTTTAGAAATTGTGGTGAAGTACTATTTGAACATAAATCTAAAATGGAGTTTTGCGTGTGTTCTGAATTTGATTAATGGGAAATAATTTTCTGATTTTTCATTCCATTTGTTTGAAGAAATTACTAAGTTACTACTAAATTATCACAAAGTACTGTGTACATGTTGGAATAACGTTAGTGGAATATCATGCAGATATACAGTACAGTATATACATTCTACTTAAATTTTGTATTCAGTTTTTATATATAATATATACATCACCCGATGAGTTTTTGAAAACAAGTATGTGTAATGTAGTTGATAGAGTACTTATGTTTCCACACAGATGATTCTTATATTTTGTATTCAGATAGCTATAATAGCTAGTTAATGGAATAGTACTATGCATAATACATTCCATTTGATTTCTCAATGAAGTACTCAAAATGTATGTAATACTTAGTCACATTCCGCCTGTATTCAAAGGGATTATCTGTTTCTTAAAACAAAAGAGTTTTATAAAGTTTGCTTTTTACTATGTATTCAAATAGTTTTATATTCTCAGATGGAAAAGTAATTCCTATTCTTCAACCAAAATGTGCCTTGTATTCAACTTTTTTTCGGAACCTTGAGAATTTTAATGCCTCTCCCCAAAAGGCTGAATATTTATTTGACAGTCTGACTGCAAGTAAGGTTTTCACTAGATGTACCTACGAATCTGAACTATTTTGAAATATGATATTTCAATTAAAGGAACAAATATTAGGGTTTGGTTTTCATCAGTGTATTTCAAGTGCTCTTATATTTCACTGTAAGATGTATCATTTACCATTTAAAGATACGGTATCGAAATTGTGAAGAAAAATTAATGCAAACAATAGTCAGTGAATTTAACTATTTTTCATGGCCATACAAAGTAATAAAAGTTGTGTTAAAATTCAATAGGAATGTGATGTCGATCTAAGCACAATTCTTTTTTGTTGAAGCACTTGTCTTTCTCCCTCTTTCACATCTAGTCTTTCACTGTGAACTGTAGCACTGCCTAAATCAGTTTATGTATCAATCTTATGTGGTGCCTCTAATTATGACAGGCATGACAAAAATAATTTGAAGCATAAATTGGAATGTTTATATTCAATATTGATGACTAGAATATGCAAAGTATATAATATATTTACATCTACATGAATGGGCATGCTAGATATGGCTAATGTACATCAATGTATATGTTTATTTTCCCCTCTTGTTATTGTTATTTTATTTTGTTTTGCAATGACAAAACAATACCAGCTGACCATTGAGATAATTTGCACATTTCTTGAAATTTGTATTATTTCAGAAATTTCTGACATAATTCTACAAAAAAAATGATGTCCCTAAGTATAAACAATTGTATTGATTGAGATGTGATGTTTTACATGATAAGGGATGCAATGTAATTTGAAATATTGTAATTTGTAAAGTATTTTTGTAGCAAATTGAACACTTTAAAACCTATCTGGCCTTGATAGGATTTGAATTGTATATAGTGCATAGTTTTAACTTGCGTTTCAAATGTACTTGAGAATATTTCTTTGTTTTTATATTGGCCTTCTTTATCTAATTCCTACTTAGTTCTTTCAGGATAATATTACTTAGCGGGTGTTGCTCAAAAGTTGCAATTGATCGCAAGTTGCAGTTGATCGGAATGCGCCAATCAAAATCATTGTTTCATGCGCGTCTTGTTAAATGCACATAAAGTGCGCGAATGAGAATGCGCGTTACAATTTGCAAAGTTGCAGTTGATTTTGAGCAACACCCCATTAGGCTTGAATGTGTGTGAAGAAAGTCTTTTTAAAGGAATGGTGCAATGTTACTTATGTGGAAAGCAACCTTTAAGCCCAATCTGTAGTACGCACTAACACGTAGGGAAGTTTGTCAAGGTGAAGTTACGCGTCGGAATAGTGACACACGGTATTAAGATGTACTGAAATGCATGTAGCTGAATTCGGCTGATGATGTAAGCTTTTAGGTGCTGGTATAGACGCTTTGGGTAGAAACAAATATTAGGTATATTAAACTAACCAATCTTTGGTCTTGTTTATTGATTCTGAAATTGTTGAAAGAGTTATATAAAATCAAGTCATCATAGAGGGAGCCGGAGAAATTACGTTTCATTCATGCCGTGATGCCCATGAATATAATTATCATGTATACACGCCATATGTGGAAAATAGAGAGAACCCAGTACTCATCCATCATTTCGATAAAAAGGTTTGTTGCCAGTTCCTATGGTGACATTATCTTGATTTCCATGCTAGTTATGCCCCCACCATCATCAGGTGGTGCCGATGTTATGAATCTCACAGTGATGGACTTTATAGGGTTGGTCTTTCTTTACAAACAAATATTCATAACATTATATAACTACACTAAATCCTACCTCCAAATTATGATAAGAGAATGCATAATCTTATATTGATTATATTCATATTTAAATCGTATTTTCTTATTTATCTTTGGTAAATTATGAAAAATAACATAATCAGTATCTCTTCTATTCTTAAGTGTGAGCACTTTGCATATTTGTGTTGTCTTGTACGCTCACATTATTTTTCTTTGGGGTTCATTATAGATATACTATTACACTTCAGAGATTTGAATTTCAATTTTAATTTAAAAAATAATGCTTGTAGTTTTTTCTCCATTTGTAATAAAAACAGCTCTAATTTTTCATGTATGCAACAGAAATAAAGAGATTTTATGACGCATAATTGCTTAGAGTAAATGCTTCAATTATTTTGTTGTGACCAAAGTAGATGTATGAGCTTTCACTTTCCACACAAATACAAAAATCACAACAACATTATGAATAAACATGTGGAATACAACATGGAAAGTCATTTTGAAATGATCTTTGTCCTATCACTCCCTTTCGAGTCTTATTAATGAATTGTGTTGAGTAATATATTGAGAAAAAAAATTCTGACGGACTGACGCTATGATTAAAAAATAGCATTTGGGAGCATTTAAGCCATTTTTTTTAATCCTAATGGATAATTATAACAACAAAGCATATTTGCAATCACTTTATAATCTAACTATTTGGCTCACAGACAAATAAGAGCAGCAGCGCCAAGTATACCCAAATTTAATCTCATACAAACGGATAGCAATCGTAAACTTTTCTCTCTTCCCAGAGCATTTTTATCAGTTTTCGCTTTGGACTGGTTTGGTTTGAAGCCAAATACCACGGTCTGTGGGGTGAGATTTGTAAGTTGTGGTTTCTCGTGAACTCTGCATTGCACTGAGTCATTTGGTGCAAAAAGGGTAAGTGGTCTCAACACACGCGACCTTCTTTGAAGTGGAACAAAGAAAGTGTTTTTTTAAAGAAATCTCAAGACCTACTACATTGTATTTCCTCCAGTTATTCAGATTCGTGTTTTCCCCTTCCTGTATGGTACTGCTTTCCAGCTCCCCGAATTTTTTCACACTTGTTCAGGTTCGTGTGGTGTGGTATGAAGCGGCAGCAGTTCACCCACCCCACACCCTTCAGGGGCAGAAACATAATTTCTCAATAGGGGGCCAGAGAGTTTGAAATTTTCCGCCGAGCTGACAACCAACAAAAAAAAAGGGTCATCAATAAACAAAAGAGGGATGCTGGCCCATTGGCTTGTCAAGACGACCCGTCGCATACACCCCCCCCCCCTCAACCCTTGTTCAGCTATATTCTTGACTGCACACAGGATTGGACTATTCTTGTGATACAGGGCCCCTCGGTCGAGCAGGGTTTTTTTTTAACTGAAAGGGCCATCCGTTATATATGAAACAACAGATAAAAATAATGAATTATTATATTTGATAATCCGTCTTTGTCGGGGAAATATAATAACTATTAAACATAATAGCATGGGAAGGAGAATATCATAGATGGTTAGAGGAATAAGAACTCAATGAATCCAGTGGTTCACTGTCTTTTAAATCACCAATTTATTTCTAAATCAATATTGATTCCCCATTAAACACTTGAAATGAAAAGTGGTGTACACTTTCAATCTAGAAAAACAATGTAGATGTTTTGTGAGCTTGAGTTTATCAGAATGGAGAGGGAATGTCAACATACACATATATTTTTGTGGGATTTTTTTTTAGGTAGCTAAGGCAAACAAAAAGTGTCCTCTTCTTTGAACTATATGTTACAAGTATATAGTATATTTTGTTAAATTGCACATTTTGGTAATTTGAAAATGCCGTGATTTGCTCTCGGTCGCGTTGCTCGATCGCTTGAGTTCTTCATTACAATTAAATTCCAGGATTGATCAACGGGATGGGGACGGAGAAAAATAGAAAGCAAAGAAAAATTGTCTTGGCATCCCATTTGCGTATAGATAACTATAGATTTAGATATTCCCTACGTTTGCGATGGTTTCTCCCCGTGTTTTGAACATATGATTAGGCTACATTTGGGCAATTCCATGAGAAAAAAAACTGAATCTCTTGAAAACTTTTCATTGAAATTTATTGAAATTCAATACGTGTGATGAAACACTGATTGTATATGTGGCACACAAATTATATTTTAATGTATTTCATCAAGATATGCACTTGCTGTTAGTGTAGCGGACATGAAAATGATGTGGAATTGCCCAATTCCGTGAAGTGCTTTACGAATTTTCATATTTTTGTCTTTCGCTGATCGCATAATTATGTCAGTCTCAAAACCATCATTGTGAGCATCACGTCGTTCTAATTTTACATACGAAACAACCCCTCATATCTAATTACCTGCAAAGTATTCAGCAGAGTGACAAAATTATTTCTTCACAATTACTAAGGCGATCTACCTGAAATGGCATACGTCATAGGAAGAAGTTTGTCGTTGGTAATTTGGTCTTTCCGTATGCGTAGATTGCAACATGCACTGTTGTTAAAGTTTGTGGTCAAGTTGTGATGAGTTTATACAGGAGACTGATCAATCAATGGCGTTTTGTGTACCTAATAATCTATTTATTTCATTTTCATTGATTATATCATTGTTAAACAGCTATAAAGTGATCATAACGACTTGTTTTTTTTTAACTATTGATATGACGATATAATTCATGCCACAATTAAGTCATATAAAGTGAAATAAGAAATTAATGTAGTTAACTAAACTTTAAAAAACAGGTGTTGTTTAATGATTTCAAACAGGGGTTGGACGGTTCCTCTAGGATCAATAGGTTATGTAAAGTTTTAAACAAGTTGCGTAATTTTACACGGTATTTTGAAAGTGCATGAAAAATAGTATTTAAAGAATGTTATCAGATTAAGTGAAAGTGTTATGGAGCTATAGTTCGTGATTTAAAGGTCCACTTTTATGACAATGCATGTTGACTTGTGATGATCTATACTACCCTTACCATCACCCTTGTGAATGAGAGAGCTCCCAAAAGTGTCCCATACATTTTAAAACAATTTTTCTTTATATTTTAGAGAGCCAATTTGGGAACGCCCCTAAAAATTCTCTTCATATGCAGAGTACTGTATATGAGGACATATACAGTACTATGCATATGAATAAAATGTTTAGGGTCATTTGTGGAAATCCCTTGAAGGGGAACTTATTTTATTTACAAAGGATATTAGGACTTACTTTCACCAGACGTGAACATACCTTGAATCATTCCACCNATGATGATGAAGATGATGATGATCAAAGTTCTCTCTGTACCTGGAAAACATGGAAAATATGCTACACTGCTGCTGATGATAGTGATATAGTATTGATGAAGATGATGATGATGATGATGATGATGATGATGATGATGATGATGATGATGATGATGATGATGGTGGTGATGATGACGTTATTGATATGATGATGACAATAAAGATTGAATAAATCATCCCCTCAAAAAATACTAACAATTATTAAATCTTTTTGTAAGAACGATATAATCTATAATTGAGAGGGATTTAGGTTCAAAATGAGTGAGGTCAATCCTACCAAAGCAATTTGACCTACACTGATCTTTCGGAAAATGATCTGCCAAATTATCATGTGATTCTGTATTTCCTGTTTAACTTTCATTGGATTTTCATAGTAGGACAACAATGCAAAATGCAATAATATTTTACTGTAACAACAAATATTGTTTGCTTTGATATTTCTAAGCCTATAGATATAATCCGTTTTGCTATGGTGATGTATTTATAATGTAATTCATGATGAATTTGAAAACATTGGCTTTGTTTGTTTGTTTATATTTTTGTACTGACTCTGCATATTCAATAGTTTTGGGGCAAGACTTGTAAAGGTTTATGGCAGCATGATCTTGTGAATTTTTTTTGAGAAATTTGAGATATTTCTTTTTTGTTGCAATACACTTACTTCATTCAATGTACGATGTATCTCTTTCGCACTCTCTCATCTGTAATTGTCTATACAGGTTGCAAATGTAGAAATGGTGGTACTTGTCTTAGTGACGGTAGTTGTAGGTAAGTTTCAGTACGATAATGGGGTACTTGGCGTATTTTTAAGCTTTTTTGAGGCCAAGAAATATATTTTGGTTGTCCTCCACAAACCAACCTTAGAAAATGGCCCAGCTTTATATTATTTCTTTTAATTGTCCATTCACATAAATAATTTACAGCAGATTTATACCCTGACAAGTTCTGGAAAGTTATTCAAAGTATTCTTTTCCTCCTCAGTCATATGTTCCTCAAATAAATTTTGAAAAAAATTTGGTTTGAATTATATTTTTTTTCCAAATGACTCACCGTATTAAAAAAGAATGACATTCATTTGGCAAATAATTTTATTTATTTCATTTTGTTTTAGATTTTCATTCACATAAAGTACTCCTAGCAAATCTATACACTGAGGCCTGAAAATATATTTAATGATTCTTTGCCTCCTAATTTTTATATTCCTCCAGATACTTTTTGCAAAAATTGGGGTTTAAATTAAAAAAAAAAGATTAAAAAGCACTCTTTCCAAAAGACTTAAACCTTCATAAAAACTGGCATTCATTAGGCATCCATGTATATTGGGGGAGTGCTGATTTGAGCTTGTTAGATCTTATTGGCAGGAATTTAGATTTGCAGACAGAATCTTTGTTCAGGATGTACTGATAACGAGGAGTTGATCTGCCTCAGTAGGCAATGAATCAGTGTGTGTAAGCAATTTCCAACACAGTTAGCTTTATTCTGTTTGATGATCAAGTTAAGTTGTTGCTTCCATGTCAAACCCAGTAAAGAGTAGAACATCAACAATCATTCTATAAGGCCCCCCCCCCCCCAAAAAAAAAATTCTTTGGATGCCCTCAACCAACTGACCCTCGGAAAATGGCTCGACCTGGGCAATTGTTATTCGGGGGTGTTTTTCTTTTTTTTGGGGGGGGGGGGTTGTTGTTGGTTTTGTGGGTTTTTTACTTTTCACTCAAATTGGAAAAAAATCACAGCAAAATTATAGATAAAGATGTGGAGTGCAACATGAAAAGTCATTTTCAGATGATCTATGACTTTTCATTCCGTTTCCAGATTTATTTTTTAGTGAATTATGTGCATTGTGTTCACAAAATAAAAAAAAAACACTTTTCCAACTGACCGACTCTATTTGTCAAAAATGGCATTGAGGTCATTCAAAACAATTTTTTGTGTTTTTGCCTGATAGGAAGTCATCGAAGCAATTTGCCAATCATGACAAATTTTTTTTTCCTTTAAGAATTGCAATATAATGGAAAAGATATTTAGTACTTGGCAATGGATGCAAGAGTCAATATCGTGAAATCAGTGGACAAAACATTTGGACAAAATCAACAACTTCATACTTAAGCATTTACAGTGGTTATTGTGCACAAATGAAATATCCTTACCTATTATTGTGCAAAGATATGTCAAGTATATGGTGAAACATGTTTGCCAAATGATAGGAAAGTGTCTGCTGGAGCCATTGTTAAAGCTTGAATGGCAGTTTGTTTATTTTGTCCAGTTTCTTTATATGTTGACTTCACAGTGCAGATTCTCATATTCCATTGCTATAGACCAAGTGTCCACTGTATCGTATTACAATTCTTAACATATATATTATAGTTAGTCAACTGCTTCCTTGAAATCCCATTATGAAATGATTTCTGTTAGTATGTATAGAATCTTGAATGGCTTTGAGGTTAATACAAGAAATCATCGGATAATTTTTTCTGTATTAACTGAAAATTTAACATCTATTGTGAGCTATTATAATGAAATATTTTACACCTTACAGTTTTTAACAAGTCTTTAACATACATGTATATTTATTTGTTATGATTGTCCAATTTTTTCCAAGAAACCCCATTATGAAATGATTAATGATGGGGTATTTAGAATATTGAATGGGTTTGAGCTTAATTCAAGGACAAATCAAAAGAGAGTGCAATATTTTGGAAAATTGATCTTCCTGTATTATCCACAAATATGATATCACTATCACTATCACTATTATTATTATTATTATCATATGAAGATCTAAATCAGTCTCGGTGTCAATACATGATGCTATTGATTTAATGTGTCATATTGCAATCCTTTAAATCTGAAATTGTTATGATTGAATGTATCATATTACAATAATTTTCATGATCGGCAAATTGCTTCCAAGAAATCTTATTTATAGTATGATTGCTATTCCTCTTTATAGATTGTTATTTATAAGATATTGAATGATCATAAGACTTATACAAGGAAATATTAGAACGGGAGAAAAGCAGTCCAGCGTTGTATTTCATGAAGCTATGTGCAGATATATTTACGGCTGTACGAACGAATGGTGATCATTTTTATGGTGCGATTCAGTGCCAGGAGTTATCATTGAGTACGAGAAAAGATCACCAGTTGTTTGTACAGTCATGCTTAGATCTACGCACACTTTTATGAAACACAACTCTGTATGTTTTGCAAAGCAAGTGAAAGAATTCCATTTGTAACCAAAAAATATGATATCAGACAGTTAATCTGTTAGGAAATAAGCAAGAAATATTTTACTATCTATATATGCATGGAAAGCAATTTCTGAATAGTTCAGCTCAATGTACTGTAAAAGTCAATATTTTGGCACTCATAAATTCTAGCGAATTCATTGAAGACCAAACCTTCTCGCACATTAGTTAGTTGTCATTTTCACGTTGGACATAATGATGCACATATTCTATGGGCATTCTAATGAGTGAAAATTCAAGCTAATTCATGGTCACAAAATTCGCGAAAATGATACCCCAGCGAAAATTTCAGCTCTTACAGTAAATCAACGTCTTCATCATGACCATCAGTGAGCAATACATTTACCAGCCTGTAATTCACTATCCATATTCTTATATTTTCTCCCATAGATGTCCTAGTGGCCTAGGAGGTGAATTATGCACATCCCCTACTGCTCAAGGTAAATCAAATTAAATTTCTATTTTACACTCAAACCTGTCTACATGTATAATGACTACCCAAGGAAGAAAGAAAAAAGTGGCCACTATAGACAGGTTCATTTACATGTAAAATGCCTTCTAGAGAGTCAACAAAGGTGGTCTTTATAGACGGATGGTCTTTCTATAAAGGTGTTCGCTAAAGCTATGTTTGCCTGTTGTACAAAAAAAATCTGAAATATACACATTAATTTTTGAAGATTGAACAAATTTCCTTCTCCAGAGAGTCTAGGAGCTCAATCGCAGCTCCAACACAGGGTAAAAATGCTTTTAAATTATGAGGGCCCTCTTTATATTTTCCTCCTAAAAAATAGCCCCAATTATACATTTTGCTGGGCCT
>BQKZ01001690.1:80879-102231 GCA_036244855.1 Temnopleurus reevesii
CGCTTAGCCAGTGACTGCCCCCCCCCCCCCCCCAATTTTAAATTCTTCGTAATCCAATGTAGAATGGCCCATAACAATCGAACATTTTTAAAACAACCCAGTATTTTTTTTTCACATTTATTTTGCCGTGAACGTGCACCTGTTGAACATCGTCACTCCGGAAAATGGCCATGTTGTTGATGAAGAAACCGTTGAATTCCAGGGACATTTCAAATAAAGTTGTCCGTTTTTGGAATGCTAAGGCCTAAACCTGCCGTTCGAGAACAAGTGTCTCTTTCACATTTTTTTCCAGGCAGCCCTTAGATTTGACATTTATGTGCAACTGGAATCATAAGAACACAGCGAGGTCATGTAAGTTGAATTTTCAAGTAGATCCCTCTTAAATGTAGGATTAGGAACTAGGGGCTGGCTTGGGGAGCAGTCCTTCACCCGAAAAATATCTAACCTTATTTAACCCCCATATGCAAATTACATGGGGCATTGCAAGACCAATGATTGAACCCCCAACCCATCTTGAAAACCTTCCTGACCCAGTCATGAACATATTGTTGGATGCATACAATCATACGTTCTATAATCAGAGCAGGCCTTTGCTTCCCTTGTCCTCATGCTGTCGGTTTATTAGTACAATGTAGCACCCCCCCCCCCCCCATTCCCGTTATGTGTTACTGTTTGGGGGCGGGACTTTTGAGAACAGCGAATTCCGGGGCTTATTGCTCAGAATGGTTTTAGCTATCCTCTTCTTGATTTCTTGTACTACCCTCGTAACATAGACATTAGCATAGATACGACTATGTTAAGAGGGTGGCACAAGAACTTAAGACGCATTTGCATGAACAGATGAAGAGGATAGCTGAGACTATTTCGTACAATTGGCCCCTGGCAGATATTAGGATGTGTCGGCCTAGTCGTTCAAGGGGTTGTGATAAAATGTGAGCTAACGAGTAGTGATATATTGGAACTATGACAGGTAAAATAATAAAATATCAAAGGTAGGTGACATGATATAGGCACCCATTTACCCACACACAACCCCACCCACCCAGGCAGTAGAGATCTGGGAAAATGAGAATTCAGTCAGCCTCGTTATATATTCAGAAGGAGACGGGAATATATGAAATGACAGTGAAATTTTCCACCTCAGTTAGAGATCGATGGGTTCATCTTAAAGTTAACACGGAGGAAGGATCCACTCTTAGAAAAGAGGGTGCAAATCAGAACGTATTTGTCCCATATTTGGAACAATCGCGTCTGAAACCCTCTCAAAATGCTCTTTATTTGCTCCGTTTTTTTCAAAGTCCATGCCAAATCATTTAAAGTATATGGGCATAGGCTTTATAGTGCACTGTTAATGAGAGTGCTATGTGGCGATATTTATAGCAATTGATACACACATCACAATCCTGACGTTATCTTATAATTATTCAAGGTTCATCTTCAGTAGATCGAAACGTAGTCAGATGAGGCTTAGTTTATATTGTGATTAAATGTTTGGTGGAAATTAAGTAATCAATTTTCAAAGGAATGAATGAAATGACGGGCATGCATTAACCAACAAACCACCCCACCCATTCAGGAAGTCGAGTTCACAACATCTGAGCAAATGAGAACGCAGTCAGCCTCGTTCTATCAATATTTTTAGCAAGAGCATGAAAATGACAGTAATATTTTCCACCTCAGTTAAAGATCGATGGTCTCATTATCACTATTTCTAACGTTATCGCGGAGGAACCGTGTCCTCTCAGAAAGTAGGGGGCACATAAAAATCTTCTTAGTCTCCCATATTTGATTAGAACCATTGTATTTGAACCGAAAATATTTTTACTTGCTCAAGAAGACACTCAAGTTGTCATTAAAGGTATATAACCTTTGAATGACAGGATCATCATATAAGACCAATGGATTTGGAAAGTATTTAAGATTGGGTGGGGCGCTCACTCGTTTGCATTCCACTCAAAGTTTGTTATATTTTAAGGGGGTCAATGATATGATGTTCTACCCCCCCCCCCCCTTCGGCCCTGGTTCATGGGCCTATGTCACTACTCATAACCTGTTTGGGTTTTTTTTTCATCTCTGAGTTCACTTACAACTCGCTGGTCCCATGAATCAGGTAGAAATGATGACTTATTTCTTTGACTGTGTTTCGTCAAGGAGTTTCCAACCAAACTCCTTTGGTTTCGTCGACACAAATTAGGTTGTAAATGGGATTTGATGTCACCTTGCGGCTTACCCCGAAATCAGACATGTTTATTTCAAAAACACGTTCTGCTCATCTGAATCAGCATCTTTTGCTAGGATATGGCGAGATGACATTGTTTGCATCTGCTTATTTCATATTTTCTTTCACTTATTTTTTTTTTATCTTCCCAGAGAAAAGGATTTGTTGAGTCATGAAACTGTCTAAATTTTGGCCTTGTTCATATCCCTGTTTGCCCAGTATAGGCCTACGTTCTAGGCGAGGTGAACCAACAAATGTACTTACTTACTTGTACACAGCAAAAACTAGGGTTTTGATTTAACACCGATCCGGTGTTTATGCTGTCCAATACTACTGGTATATACTGATACATGTACTATACAGCTCCAGTGTGGTTTTGAATTGATTGCAAAGGTGTTAAAGTTAATATACCTAAGTAGGCTACTTAAAAACTACAGATTAAGTGTACTCTTTTCAGTTTTAGATTAAAGGCAATTTAACTCCTTGCTGGCGTTGCCCAATATAAGCACTGATCAGTGTTAAATTAACACCTGGATTTTGCTGTTTAAATGATACTCACATGTATTGTCGTTTCCACCATTTTACAAATGGAACATTTTCCCTTCCTTTGCTTTAAGAAATAACAAGAGAAACCTTGCTCCAGTGTCCAGAGACGGACACGTCTGGCAGCTATTTAAAGATTGATAGGAAGGGTGTATTATAGATGGGAGACCGGTAATTGATGAGACCAAGCTGACACGTGTGACTGTCACCGGCTATCGCGGGTCGGGTTAGGTTATCATGTCATGGGGCAGTCACACCTACTGGCTGATCTCACCCAGCCGCCAGACTGAATTATGCTAAATTCGTCACACATTTGAACAATGAGCTATAAATCATTGTTTAGCTTAATCAGCAGATCAGTGAATGTATATAATTGATATTGAAAAAAAAAACTTTTAAACGTCAGATTTCAAATGAAAAACAGTAATAATTGCAATTTCTGTTGATGCGGTTTAAGAGCAGAGCGGGGTCAGTTAGTTGGTGTGACTACCCTATCATCCTCAAGATTCGCCAATGTCTTAAGACTCGGTCACATCATGATGTCCGGTCGTATTATGTCTTCACACATACAATTGTAAAGTTTAATGCAAGTGGTGCAATACATGTGTTGCAAAATATTCAATCTGCGGCAAAGGTTTGGGTAAAAGGTACTCTTTTGGCGGTGAAGTTAATTTTGGACTGCAAAATTGATTGCATTTTTCATTCATCTCAATTATTAAGCCCATGCTGTACAATAGAAGGGGTTGTTGGTTGATTTCCTACATGTATAAAGTGGACATTCAATGCCATGTGACAGCAGAGTGGAAGGAGTGGAACAAGATAATTGTCCTGTTCCACTCCTTGTCCCACCCCCACGCACAATCGTGTGTTGTTTACAAAGATATTTATTCCAACAGCGTTGTGGTATAGTCAACTCTGCGAGTGATAACTACGTGATAATAACATTATGGATAGATTATTGTAGCCGGAGACTACTACTATTTATTAGGTTTATACTTAGAATAGAAATTTGGCTGAGAACTGTCTCACTCTTCTCTCTTAAAATATGCTAATTGATGCTGTATTAATAGTCATGCTATGAATATATAAATTATTGTTGAAAGCTTGATCTTCATTCCATTAATCAAATCGAACAAAAATAAGACATTGAAAATAGTACAATGTCAAAATTAAAATCATAATTTGAATAATCACATGTATTATACAGATTGCATAAACGAATGACTGACACGAGCGCCCATTCAAGGATTCAGTGTCATTAAAACAAATGACGCCATTCTCCCTTGGGGTCCGGGTATGAATAATTAAACAAAAAATAAGTATGTGAAAAAACTATATAGGCTGCTTTTTAAAACACATGACCGCCCCCAAAAAACACTTAAATATATGAATAACCCAGTAGTATGAAAATATGATTCATCAAAATATGCCGCATTATCTCCGTATTTACTGTCATGGACAGTATGATTTGGGGTTTTCTCGAGCAGCCGTGACCAGTGACCCTTTCTTGTGCTGATCATCAACTCGCCTTGAGTAAAGACATGCATATGTTGCCAATGAAAGACCTCTTCTCCATTACCCGTTGCTGAGTGATGCCTTATCTTAAAACCGACTCACACCTTTGCATCTTTGCATTTTAGCCTGAGTCGACCCATCGTTTTTTTTTTATTTATTTATTTTTTTTTAAATTAAAAACGCCCCCTGGACGCAGAAGGATGCAAGTTATAAGATGGACTGACGTTCAGCGCACGTTCCTTAGGCCCCGGTCAAATAGAAGCCCGAGAGCAACACGATTCAACACGACTCTTTGTTTACATTACAGTTAGCTGCCCGAAACAAAGAGCCGTGTTGAATCGTAATGAATCGTGTTGCTTCCGGGGCCCTATGTGACCGGGGCTTTAAGGCCAACGTATGATTAGCGTGTACTGTGCGCTCGGGGAACGTTTCCTAATTTTCAAAAGCGCTAGGCCGACCCAGGCTAAAGATGCAAAGGTGTGTGTCGGCCTTTAGAAAAAGAGAACGAGTCCGTGACATTCTGGTCAGTCCGATCCATCCAAATTCATCGTAATTCACTAAACCCCATGCACGTCGTCAGAGTCTCTTTCCCGCGCAAACTGTGATTTATACTGGCCATTAGCGCGCGCTTTTCTCTTTAGCGATGTTCGGCTATTATCTATCTTCTCTGAATTCACTTAATGTCCATCGTCTCGGGACTCTGAGTAAATGTAATGTGTCTTCTTGACTTTATCTATATCTTTATCTCACACCCATTAATATTCCCTGCCAAAGGGATGGCACACGTTGACTTTTGTGAGCAAATGCTCTTGAACTGAAAACTTTAGATGCTGTTCTTTAGAGTAGTCCATTTTAAATCCTACGTTTGCCCAATATTTAATTTTTGCTTTCAGTAATTGGACGGTTGAAGACACACTTTTAGTTCCTTCTGCTTTTTTTTTCTTCACATTTTAGATATTTAATTCATGTTACATTTACATGTAGGTCTATATTTTCTTGTGGCTTTATTACACATATTCACATGCTTCAAATATATGCATGCGCTTTGAATCATCAATTGTTTTGAAGGAAAAATCTTCCCTCACTTTAGAAGCATACATTTTATTTTACTATCGCTGGCTAATCTGTAATACTTGTATTTATATACCATAGTAAACGATGATAAATTGTGAGGATTTTACCATGATCAAGCATAAGTGTTGATTATGAAACTTGAAATATGATAATGTCTTGTTTCATATTCTAATTTCCTTGTATATTCTTTTGATTTAGAATTTTGTATCTATTCATTGGGTTTCAGCACAATTTCTTGCGGAAAGGTGCATTCTTCAACTTTCTAACTTCAAGTCAAATTAGGGCAACATTTCGAGAAGGAATCATGGCAGATGTATGTGATTTCGACCGTGTGCATTGCCTATGGGTCAATTCAACGACTCGTAAAATCTCGCTCTTTTCATGTTGCATCAGCCATGTAGCCTATAGTTTGAGGGATGTACAGTTGCAAAGGAAGAAGGGGGTAAATGTATTCCCCCCTTGTGTCTCTTGTCTTGCCTCTAAGTCACTACCTGACTCAAATTTGTAATTTCCTGTTTTTAAAAATAGCCCGATGTGCCCTTCCTAGAGGCGCTATCACACCTCCGTGGTTAAAGCCAACCTAGAATCATGTCTACTCGGCTTTTGTGAAATTTAAAAGACGTTCAAGAAACGCAGAAATATGGCGGGAAAGACGCGATCGCGTGTGTAGGTCGAGCGTCCGCCGCACGCTTAAAGGCCACCGCTACCCGACTTTCAATCGTACGAACTTACGACCAATTTCGCAAAGACTGAAAGTGAGACATGCTATACACGTCGTCTCACTGCGTGGTACTTGATACTTCATGAAGTTTCAAGTACCAAGTACCAAGTATCAAGTTGCAAATTTGGTCTTCAAGGTCGTACGACTAAATGTCGTGTAGTGTTCGGTGGCCTTTAAACGTCGGCCGAGCGTCAACCCTCCGCAGTTCTGCGTTTACGGAGCCTCGATCGTTCGCATTTCAAACACGTTGGGCAGTTGTTTGGCTATACACTCAAAGGTGTGATCGAGTCTAAAGGCAGAGAAGGGAAAGGGGGATGGAATTATATGACACCGTCAGTGGTCCTAACACGTATCATATAGGATGGTGCTATATAATCATGATATTATGTGCAAATTTCGATAATCCAGGTATGACTATACAAGTTGAGAAGAGGCACAGAAATATCAAAATTAAAGTATGATATAATTTTATGTCAATCATACAAATGAAAATGAGGCCTAGTTGTCGGACATAATTATTGTAGGATTTTCCGGCCAAATTCACAGGATTTTCATTTGAATCAGTACTTTTTGCATCTGAATTAGCGTAGATCATTTTTGCTGTGCCAATTGTCATTCAATTTTTTTTTATATTTTCATCACATTTGCGACGTTTGTCGAATATTTGTGAGGTCTTATCATTCGATTGAGAAACGAGTCAGTTAGCATTCAAAATAATCAGTGATCATCGGAGCGTCATTTCTAGCTTTTAATTTTAGCGGCTGGAATTCTTTTTCTGAAAGATATCATTCAAGTTAAGAATGCAGGGTAGTAATACAGGGGAATGCATGTTAAGTGTTTTACAATCTAGAGAAATGTTCAGAAAATTGACTTCTTTGTACAGTTTTAGACCGACAGCAGATTGATGGCTTAAGACTCAATTTTACAGACTCATATTCCAAGCCCCGCTCATATTATGTAACCCTTTCCTTCCCCGTCACCCACGATGAATATAAATCAGATGAATCACAATATAGAAAGATAGTATATATATACATCATTTTCATTACTTTCATTTTATGTGCTTAGACTAATTGATAAGTAAGATTAATCTCATTCTTAAGTTGATGATCATTGGCAGTCCTTGCATTGATCAACCATTGTATGGCATGAATTCATACGAAATATAAAGAGAGAAGTAAATTGATCAAAGATTGTATAAAAAGTAAATAAAAAGAATATTGTAGATAAGAGAGAATAAACAAATAAATAGAAAATATCATGAGCACTGAAAACGCCCTAGAGAAAATTAAAATGCAAAATGTGCTAATTTGATATACTAGAAATGAATTCGAAGGATAAAGTCATGCTGCCGAGAGAACGAGAACGGATTTGTGCTTAATAGAACAACAGCTTCACTAAAAAAGGCAAATTATCATCAATTAGAATGAAACTACCACGCATTCAAATGAAAACATCATGAATTCATAAGCAAGAAAAAGGAATTTAAACCAGGGATATCTCCTAGTTCACGGAATATGACGAATTTGAAAAAAAAAATAAATAAATCCAATGCTATTATTCCGATTTTAGCCGGGAAATCCTATACTAGCACAAATCACACCCATCACACCCATGTTGTATGAAACCGTCATTCATAGCGACATTCCCATTATAATGAGCATTGTGTTAATGAGTAAGCAAATTCCATAATTAGCTGTTGCTATGTCGGAGTACTATATTTCCATGATCATTTCCATTGTCTAGCGTAAAACTGTCGGCAAGTGTTTTTTTTTTACTTCGACATGTCTAAGATCACGCTATATAGGCCTACAACATTCAAGTGAAAAAAAAACGCACACGAGAAATTGTAGCTTCAGAAAAGCATATTTTGCATTGAGGGAAGTCAAATTTTGACATTTTAAAATTTTGTTTATGCTTTTTCTTGCATCAAAATTAAATAATACGAGATTTTGATAATATTCAGGTCTGCATAGTGTATGTTCAATATATGCTCGACCAATATACTCTTTCAATATAAGTTCGATCAATTATATGGCGCTTTCTGAAGAATAGGGGGAAATATATATCATACCGTTTCCATGGCAATTCAATTGTTTGATAATCACATTTCTAGGGCGGAGAGAAACCTATCTGCTCCACCTGTATCAAACTCGCATCGCGACACAATCAAGATAATACGTGTAAATCTTGTTAAAAAGGAGATATTAGTTTACTAGCTGGAGGGATCTGTTCGTTTGAGCTCGAGGTAGATCGATCGAAGAATCAGCGACTGCGACCGGTTTCTCCCGAGAGGATATGTCTTGGTTACGCTTTGATAGTGTTATACCTCGTTCATAGCGCTGTCGATTTGTTCCCTAAAATGACTCTTGTTTGACTTGACGCTGTATATATGCTGTTAGAATATTAAGGGTATTTTAGCATCTGGAAGAGCTACTGTGGATGGTCTCCACGTTTCAATTTTGTAAAGCGCCTTGAGCATTCAGCAGAGTGGATACGTGCGCTATATAAATTGCATCTATTATTATTATTATTTTAACTCTTTTGTATTAATTCAACTCATTAGAGGTTAATTTAACTCCTTTGTTTAGTTTTAACTCCTAGAAGTGTAATTTTAAATCCTATGATATATGTGTAATTCTTGTGGGTGTTATTTTAACACTGATAAGGATAAGATAGCACAAGTGGAAGAATATTCATACTTCGATTGCATTTCCTATACGAGCACTTTAAAGTTCAAACAAACACTTTATATTACAGCGTGTTAGTTCAATTCACACCGGATATTTTTAAGTGCATGCATAATTTTTGCATATAGAATCTTGGTACATGTACCTTTTAATTCGGAATATACCCACAAAACTCACGTATTTTACGATAGCTGATCAAAAAATCAATTGCTACACATTTTTGTTTTAATGTTTTCACGGGACTATCAATTGAGAATGACTCTCGCATACGAGGTCCGTGATATGAACGCAAATTGAACTTTCTAGTAAAGGGGAAAATGACAGGGGTGACTGTCTATAGAAAACAATTGCAGTGGTCACCTTGAATAGATTGGCTTTTATAAATGTTGCATTGGTACATCGGAAAAAAATTTCACCTCATATACCTCACGTCAGTTGCTGTATTCCATAATTCTATAATCATCCTGTAACGTGTATAAATTCTTTTCCCCAACCCGACCCTCATTAAATTATCACCAACTTCGTGCGTTCGTTACGTGCTGGTCTAACTTAGTCCGTGTTCAGACACGAATCGATATAGGTCTATTAGGAATACAAAAAACAAAATAATTTTTTTCAACACCTGTTGGAGGGGGGGGGGAATCAATTTCAAATTATGCACCCCCTCCCCCCAGCAACACCAAGAAGCTTACAACCTCACACACACTCACAAAAGCCATCAGCTAAATATTTGGCGTCCCGGCCCAATAGCCAATTTTGCGCCATTTGTACCTGAAATTCAGCGCACCTAACTCTGACCCAGGGAGGGGGGGGGGGGGGTCCTCCAAAGGCCCCCCCCCACCCATCCCATGGGTGGGGGTGCTATAACTAACATATTTTTCGACCGCGCTGAATATACACTACTTAAAGCCAGTGGAAAGTATTTTATTTTGCTTTTCTTTCATGAAGCAATAAGGTATCTTGTATCTTGTAATTCCCGTTCAAACGTTGGGTCTTTTTTCATCGTAACGCTTATTATATCTTAAAGTTCCAGTGTAAACTTTTTAGCGTTTGAACACGTTCTATGTCTTGCCCCCATCCCTGTGTTCTTGACAACAAGCAATGCAAGGGGACTCATCTGGTGTTGACTCACGGGGGCCCTTAACAAGATGCTCTCAAATGAGTTTAGGGTAATCACAAACGTCTGCCACTATACACCCTCGATAATTCATATTGTACGTCATCATTTACGTGGCTGCGCTGATTTATCTGTCTTGCTGTTCAGGTATTGAGACCATACACCCGTAGAAAAAAGGTGTAATTAAAACTCCTTTTTTCCCGTTTTTCGAACATTCGAGAAAGGGGTTAATGTAGGTACTTTACGTGCCTAAGTACCCCAAATGTTTAAATGAAGAACATTTAAAATTCCCAAAGTGCCTGTTTGAGGTAATCAAGAACCTTTAAGTACAGAACCATTTTTAACCTTTCTTGCTAAGAATGTATATAGGGCGGTTGCTATAGTGCATATTGATAGGGGAATAGTAGCAGAAAACCGATCTCCTACCTGTAGCCCACCCTTTCTTAAACTCCCGATTCAGAAGATCCTCAGACACTGTTTTATGAAACACACTGGACTTAACTTATTACTCTGTAGACAAAACGGGTGCATTTTAAAGTAGTCTTATCCTATCTTTGTTCTTTCCATGTTGATTAAATGATTTAAAGAAGAACTTGGAAATGACCCAAAGTGGAAGTTAATGATTATTTAGAAACCTTAAGAAATATGTGCAGATGTCGAAATATACAGAACAGGTATGAACCATTGAAAGGCCCATTTTTTCTAAGGGTGCATATTTTCCTGATCAATTTCAAATTCTCTTTAATTTCATAACAATGTTACCAGTCCATTTGATTAAGTACGTGCACAGTGAGTACTTGTTGTACGAAATATGTTTCTCAAGATGCATTGTGCTGAAGTTTTTTTTTTTTTTTTTGGGGGGGGGGGGGGGAGGGACCTAATGATTTCTAAGGTAGATGACATGTCTGTATTCAGGGCAATAACAGCGGGTTATATATTTGCAGAGGTATTTGTAATCTTTAATCTTGTGAAAGACTATTCAGAAGTTTTTTCTGTTTGTTTCTTTACTTAATAAGTGTGTTTATAAAAGCATGCTTTCTTCATTAGATGTAAACATACTGCAAACTTCTCCCTTTTAAAGGACCCTATCGCGTGCAGTTTGTTTAAATCATCAACGTATGACCTTGATGCGATCTCTGCTTCTTAACGTGTTCGTCAAAATATGACTTCAGGGTAAAGTCACATGGGAATCGTCCCTTAAATCACAGACGAGAACATACGAGATAATATGGAAATGAGACTTGTGGCACGAGATTTCCACCATCGGAAGGGGGTAGACATGATGGTTACCCTCTGATAACAAAATGCGTCCAGTCCTGAATAAAAATCCGATAATCTGGCGGAATCAATTGATTTATCTTATCAACTTTAACCCGATCATGTCCCGAGGCTTGAATACATTGCATACAAACAATGTTAGGGTTTGGCAATTAGCATTTGAAGATTCAGTCTCGAGTAGTATGCGTTCTACGCTAGGTTAGGTCTTCAGGTGGGGGCGGACTAATCGGGTGGAAATCTTTCGTGTAATTAGGCATCTTTTGGCGTACGTTGGTTTTCGATGGATGCGAAGATAGTTCGAAGCGATGGGAAATATTCGCGTCGATGAACAGAATATTGGTTGGATTGGTAAGCCATGATACCCAGGGAAAAATTGGGTCGTTGTCAATCGCTGTTTATTTACATTTGCACGTTAAATAAAAGTAGAGCTCCTCTCAACCCATCAAACATGTCAAAAGCGAAAAGTGAAGAAAAACGAGGGAGGGTAAATGCTTACAAAATCGGCAGGTGCAACATTATTTATTTTGTTTCAATCAATAAATACATGTGCGTATACATGAATAATTCAAACATCTTTCTTATCTTAAAGAAATGAGGGCAATAGGCTATAAGCCTACCTCTATAATGCGCGCTCCCAGGACTTAAGTCCCCCGGGGCTCGACTGACACCGAATTATTTGCCTTATCCACCAAAAAGTTGACAAGCATTTATTTTTTTCATGTTTTTATCAGCTCAATTTATTGCCCCATTCGCCAATTTTCCACCCGGTAAGTACATTGTCTGTATGATGTATTGACTTCCAGAATTTGATAATCTCCTGTGAGTTTTCCACAGACTGATAACCTGCAATCTGCATCATTGAAATTCCATATACTCTATCTTCTGTCATTTTTATGGCATACATCCATAGTTTATCCCCGTATATCAGTCAACAGACAGCCAAGACATTCGAATCTGAAAACAAATCCCCAAAGTGCTTGATCTTATCAGAAGGCTTCCTTAAAAACTGCCTTAACCCAAAGGTTTAGATACCCGTTATCTGAGATATATCTTCAATCCAAGCTTTCTTGTCGGCCTACTTATGCCTTCCAGCTTACTCTATCCCCGTATCCATTTACAACATGTATCGCTCATTTTTGTCATATTTCAGGGCATTGCACTTCCTCCTGCATCCCTTCCAATTCCTTTCTCCTACTTTCCATATTGGGCTCCCGGTCGCGGCGACCGATTTTTCTATCAATTTCTTCAATTGAAGCTACTTAAATGCCGGTATTGAATGACCAACAACTTTCTATGCTATTGAATTGACCGAATATTTGTTACGTTACGCGTTATTGACATTTCTGCCACAAATAAGGTAGGAATGGTTGATATGGGAATTGCCTGTTTTCGCAAAGCCATTGGCCACAGTATTTTAAGTGCCTTATAAACATGATAAAGGTAAAATCACACACAAAATATTATGGCTTATCAATTTCTGAATGTGTTTCAAGGCGAGCTAAAAGATTATGATTATTACCAATTTTGCGGTGAACAGGTCGGAAATATCTCAGAAAAAAAACTTAGATTTAAAAGCTTTTCATTAAAAGCTGTCATTTTTTATGCCATTGACAAAGTTCGATATATAATTCATCATTAATCATTTTAAACGGCCATCAGTTATTTCAATTTCATTTCGGAGAAGTTCTTTAACATTGCATGTTAAAAAGTGATTTCATGGCTGGTCGTTAGGTAATGTGTCATACCAAACTACAATTACATAACCCCCTAATCATGAAATAATTTGTCATCTTTCCGTCAAGGATTGATAATATATTTTGCACAAGACATTGCATTAAAACCGTTGACAATTCATGACTATTGCTCTAACACAAGGCACATGCTTTGATATGTCAAGTATATTAGGAGTGTACATGATACAAGCTGCCTTTCCCCTCCAGAACAGTAAAGGAAATAGGCGTTAACTCTAAACGCTCGGAATATATTAAGGGAAAATCTACATTTAGTTTCTTATCTTGCCTCATTCGATCATAACAATTCTGCGTCATCTAAAAAACAATCTTAAGACAGAGTCTTTATTTGCCTCCCTGTAGTCGAATGCCAATTCAATGCTCCTTTGTAATGCTTTTCAAATCGGAACCGGCTTGTTATTGTTGTGTACAAGCAGTAACGGCGTACGGCTCTATTGTCCATGACCCACTTTATTTTGCGGAAATAGTTTATATCGTGTTATTCTTTGTCCCACAAAAAAAAGTAATGAAGTTGGTGAGAATACAATATATGATGTATTTGATAATCTTACCATGTTAAACTCGGGCGAGAATTGGTCGTATATTAGTGCCAAGATGGATTGGCCCATTTATGAAATTATTTGTAAAGACTTCGTTAAATAATAACTGGAATTTTTTTTCTCTAAATAATTTCAGAGAAACGTAATAGGCCATGAACTATACATTGTAAAGAAGATTGATATATACAACCTGCTAAAAACCAGGTTGGCCTTCCCAACTTATATATAGAACACCTCCTAAGTTCTACACAAAAGAAAATACGTGCTAAACCGAAATGGGTGAAGTAAACCTATAGATGGTGTTGATATTTTGAATTTCATGACATATTATATTCTCCCGAAATGTTTTATATAGGCCTAGATGTAACTCATTTGATTTGTCCTTATTTTTTATTATTGATTTTATAACCCGGAGCAGAGGGTGACTGACCCCCAAGCCCCTTTCCCCGAAAATTCAAACACCACCGCCTCACCATACGTTGCGCGCATGTTGATGTCAGGGGGGGGGGGGGAGAGAACTGTTTTATTCAGCATTGGGAATTGCTGATCGGGCTGTAGTTATCATGCAGGCAACATCGAATGTGGGTGTAAACTACATACCCTAACCCAGCTTTTTAATAAAACATCACACTGGATGAATTATGAATAGGGTTTTAGTTTCACTGAATGAATAATGAATGATGCCTTCCCTTTTCTTGCGGGGATTGTTTTGTGGTTTTTGTTTCATGTAAGCGGTTAAACCAGGCAGGGAGATGGGCCTCTGGTTAAGCAGGATATTTCCCTATCCCTCTCAAACTATCGTTTGCGATTTCGCTTGCTTTGCAATAATATATGAATGTGAATGACGCTCATGCTCAGGCATTGCCTTGAAAATGACTTGTGCCATTTACAACTCATTTTCTAGATCCAAATCTTTTCTTAAAGCGTCCCGGTGAAACAAATGATGAATAAATCAAATTTTATGGCAAAGTAATGAAATATTTACATATATTACGCGCTTAGGTCAAGATGTGAATCTTCTGGCAGAATTTGCGAAAAAAGGAAACGTACTCTCGAGTTTTTATAATTTCCTCAGAGGGAATCTACGACGCTAGTTGCCACAGGGAGAATAACCAATACAATGTCTTAAGGGAAATAAAAGCGATGCTTACAGTCGTCATGTGGCTGGAGAGTGAAAGCCTACAAATCTACAAATCGTCGGCCATGTAGAAATTTCCCAGTGGGAATCAACATCATTAAACATTAAGACGTGCAGGTATGGGTTAGTAAATACAACGCCTTGCTTTATGAATATTCTAACAGACAGATGTATTTTTAAGTGAGATTCAAATGTCAGTTGTCGTCTTATCTTGATATGCGTTCTCTTGGAGCAGATGAAACCTTATATGGTTCTTTAGTACATATTTAATACCCAAATACCTTCCTTGTAGGATGGGGACGTCTAACTACTGCTGATAAGGTTACAAATTGCATCTTTTTCCATGAGTGTAAATCATCCACGACTTTTGTAATTGTTCTTACATGCGATTCAACGTGTGATCACAGAATTGAGATTGACGGAAAGGGGGGGGGGGGGGGCTTCCCAAATGTTTGATAAATCCTTGATTCATGATAAGGCAGTCCATGTAGATCAACCCTGACTCTAATCATCTTTTTGCTTGGTAAAGTGCGGATGGGGTGGGGTACAGAATTTAATTTTGCAAGTGTACATTGACATAAGTTTTGTATATAATTGCAACTCTAGCCTCCACCCACCCCCTTCTAATGTTCCAGTGTGCATTTAGTGCAATGCCATAAGTAACTTCAAAATTCATGTCAAGATTCTCTTTTGCATCAGTTATACAATCCGACCTATAGCAGAATAGAACTTTACTCTTGTGATTTCTTGCAACGAGACTCTTAAAACACTCCGCGTGGTTGACTTCAAAGTGTTCCACATCCAGACGTCTGTCCCCGCATCACTTCCTCTTCCCTGTACCCCTTCCGCTCCTCTCGGGAGCTCTGATCTGCCTCTGTTAAGGCCCACTCACACCTTTGCGTTTTTAGCCTGCGTCAGGCCAGCGTTTTTGAAAATGAAAGCGCTCCCCGGACGCAGTTCATACGGAGGACTGATGGTTGGCGTACGCTCCTTGAGCGCAAGCAGAACGTCAGTCTACCGTCTGGTCTTACGCTGTGCGTCAAGGGAACGTTTTTTATTCCTAAAAATGCTGGGCTGACGCAGGTTAAAAACGCAAAGGTGTGAGTCGGCCATTAGGTGGGGCAATCTTTATTCGACAGTGTCGGGACCGATGTAAAGCTAGAACTCTGGACTGTGTCCAGATTTCTAGGAGTAAAGTTCATTTGTCTAAAGGGAACATCAGAGAAGAATTTATAACCATTTGAATAGACAGAAATGCCTATTGCATCGCCTCTTCCTGATGAACATTATTCAATAAATTTTATTAATAAATAATAGCATATAAATGCTAGCTTTTGATGTAATTGTTATGTGGGACAATACTACAGGCCAAAGAGCTGAACGCCCTAGCATGTCATTTCTGATTTATCAAATTCATTTTAGATTTATTTGTGACCTTGTGTTACCATGTTATGCCTTGAGTTTGTGATATTTCAAAGGCTTGTATATGGAGTGGAAGTCTCTCAGATTTAAGGTCGAAAGCATTTCTAACGAAAATGGATTAATCAATCCGTGCAGACATTGGATTTAGCTCGATATAAATGCATGTCATTAGTTAGTAAAGACATAATGATGTCTGGCAAACCTCTCATACTAGCTGGAAAACAATTCATTAAAAGTCAGAAAGAAATCATGGCTCTAGAAGAGATGATGGTTTAATATCGCATTTACTGCTCATCCGAGTACAACCATGGATATAATGGTACAACTCCCTTTTAATGTTATTTCTGTGTTAATATATATCAGACTCAGGTTGCAGTGGAATTGTGCCAAATAAATGTATTACCAAATACTCTCAACATGCTTAATACGTAGACAATTTCGACATCTTTGGAATCAAGCCCAATTTGCAAATGTCAGGATCTTACTCGTCGCTTACTACAGTTAAAAGATTACAAAGTTGACCTTTTCCCTTTTTTCTGCTACAAGTACATATGTAAGCCCCTATTAGCCAATGCTAGCGGGTAAAGTCACGTCCCAAAGACATAAATCTCCAATTATAAATTATCAGAATTTCAAATCTCACATTTCCTCATCATCATGCCGCCGTCAACAGAGTCATGAATTGCACAATATATTTTTGATTAGGAATATAGGAGACTTGAATACCGTATGTCTAAAATATGATCTTAATCATTTCAAATAAAAACATTTCTTCAAAAAGTAGGTTTCGTTATTATCATTGTGACTTTTATTATTTTTTATAATAATAATCATTACTATTTTTATCATTAGCATTATTATTGTTGTTATTATTATTGTTATTTATATTATTATTTCCTTCAAAATTGTTACTCTGCTAGTGTTCTCAGACGGTACTGTTAATATTATCGGTGTACTTATATTACGTGTACATTTATGATCTAAAATAGTTCCTCAAAGATTTGATGATAAAGGATCAATTTAGTCATGCTTAGTACTATGATATTGTACGTACTTCAGATTTAGTTTACGTTGAACTTTCACATTTTTCAGTCAGATTCGATGAATCTATACATGTTGTAATGATATAAGCGAACAACCCTGTTGCAATTTCTTAGCATTCAGCATTCATGTACCGAGCATATTGAATCTTGGGGTTATATTTTGGGCGAGATTACGCACGTAAACGGCGAGGAAGAAGCCGGAAATCCGCCGACTTTGTGAGATGCTATTTTTACACACAAGGCATGTGTATGCCCCTCTGACTCACACTCCCAGGTTCCCCCCAAAACAGGCTCCCCCACAACTCACGGGGTCAAACGCCCAGCGGTCCACCCATAAGAACATAGGGATATATCTAAAGTGTCACTTCTTAGTCATTACCATTCACCGGCATTATAGTTTTAGCAGGGATTTATCCTCATTTGATGCATTCTATCAGTAAAGATACCAATGACAATTAAGCAAATATCACAAAAATCAAGAAACATGATATATCACCACATTAATTTCGGCTCAAATGCCACCAAAACGAAATTAACTCTGCACCTATACTCACTCTATGGTCACCTATAAGGGCATACAACCAACAAACACCTCCCACGTATAAAACGACTTCATCCTTGCTCTATTTTCTTTTCATCTTTCTGTTTTAAAGATGTGAAAGATAAAGAGTTCTAAAGTGAGCTTAACCTCCTTTTCAAATGTTATCTTCAATTGGATCCAAAACAGTGAAAATAAATAGGAACAAAAAGAATGGCAGCTAATTCAATAACCAGCCAGTATGTAATCTTTGAATATTTACAAGGCTGGAATCATATAAGTAGTAATTACAGAATTAACATACTCATTAACATAACACACCTACATACTTTGCATCATTATTACATGAATGCAGTACTGCATGAATGTGTTTCTTATAATATTAAGGTGCGTAACATTGCTTTAATAAATCTAGATTTGCATTTGTAGAGCGAGATTGTGTTCATGTACACTTTTATTACACTCCGACTGCTCCAAACCTGCAAATTGACTTAATGCCCTTTTGCCACCAAAGCGGTTGTTCTCGTTATCTACGTTAGATCTGAACGTATTGTTGCCATTTTTGCCCGTTTACTTATTTCAACGCACAAAATCACCTGTGTGCGACCTAATTTCATACCTAGTTCTAATTTCCTTTGCTCAGTGAGCATCAAAGATCGTTTAAGACTTCCTAACTTGCTAAATTGTTCATCTTGTTGAACCTGATCATTTTGTTACTATACCTGTAATTACTCCATTTTCGGAGTGCATGTCGGTATTAAAAAGCTTAATTTTGTATTACCTTTTACAAACAGCAGTGGGGTAATATTTTGTTTTATCAACACGATATAATCTAGTTCCGTAAAATTGATGCTCCTTTGTAATGCTATACACAGTGTACGGGTCCATTTGTTCATGACCCACTTTAATTTGCGGAAATAGTTTATATCGTGTTATAACGCTTACACTAAATACTGAATTGAATATCTTCAGTTGATTTTGACGGCTCAAATCCTATTCTGATTGTATAAAAAGTGGTGAACCCTCCCTCCCCCAAAATGGATATATAAACTGTTTGAATCGAGGAATGATTATTGACGCAAGTAGAATGCCCATGAAACTTAATTTTCACAGATTCTTTTCTTTTTATAGTGTAAGATAATTCAGGTCGATTTAGCTATATTGTTCAGTATTTTAGTCGTCTGATGTCTTTCTTATGCTATACTATTTTGTATCTTATTTGAGCGCAAGGAGCGTTGAAATATGATTGGATTTGGCTCCTTATAAGTCACATGTATTACTACAAAATGTTTGTCAATGTATTTTCACACGTTTCTATTTTTTCTTGTCTTTACAGCATCATATTTAGACACGACGGGTAAAGAGTTCGTCTTCGCCTTCCAAAGTAACTTCCAGAACAAGAGACCAGATAAGCTGACCCTACTGATAGGAGCCCAGGAGCCAGGCCTTACCAGAGTCCAGATTGAAGCACCCAACTTCAACTGGCAGCAGACTGTACAGCTTCAGCACAAACAGGTAAATACGTAGGGGAAAAAAAGAATGTGTATTTTTTGCTTGCAGGAAGTATCCGTATAGCGACAGCCATATAAGTCTCATTTTTCTTGCATGATTAACATTATTTTCCCGCTAATATAACATAAGAACTTCGGAAGAAAATGCTAAAGTTGCAAAGTGCTGAAGCCACAAAAAACAGTGTTCATTGATCAAGCAGGTCTGAAAGCGGTATCTCTGTCGATAAACTTATTTTCGATTAACTTATTTTCAAGTAACTTTTCATAATGAAAACATTTTGATCGCGTGTTAGATGCATTTAGTCCTGTTTTATTGGATGAAGCACAGCTACATTGCATACACTCTTTTGGCCTTTTAAACCTCTGCAAGAGGTTTTATTTTCTGCCAGAGTTCTAGTTTTTCCAATAAACTCTTGATGGATAAAGATGATCAGCCATTGTTATTGCAGAGGTGGTTCTCCTTTTTTTTGAGGGGGGGGGGGAGGAGCAGCAGCAGAATTTCGCCGGATTTTGCAGTCAGTGGCAACAAAATTGTTAGGATTGAAATTATTTGATAACACAATTATTTATTCATATTGCAGACACGGATGGTAGATGTGAATCCAGACGTAGCTGCCCGTGGAGCCGGGCCAGTCAACGGTACACTTATCGTGAGGGCCACCAAGGATGTAACGGTCCATGGACTCAACACCCTGACCATGACCAACGATGGCTTTACGGCTATCCCAACCCATGGTCTCGGTGAGGAATACTTCGTTGCCTCCTACGATCCAGTGCCCATCGAGATGTCACAGTTCCTGGTGACTGGAATCCAGCCGGACACGACTGTACGGATCACCCTTGAGGCCAGGCTTCAGCACAACTCGCAGTGGTACAACAAGGGCCAGACCCTGACAGTCACCGTAGGAAAGTACGAGTCCATCCAGTTCCAGAGCATGGAGGATCTCACAGGAACAAAAATCACAGCGTCAAAGCCGATCAGTGTCATGTCCGGAGCCTCCTGCACTCTCGTCCCAACTCAGGTATACCGATGCGACCATCTGGTGGAGCACCTGCCACCCTTCAACACGTGGGGTAAGAGATTTAGTCTCCTGCCCTTCGCCGGCAGATCCGGTGGCTTCATCTTCAGGATCATCGCAGGTCGTCCATCCACGACGGTCCACATCATGGGCAACAACGTCCAGCTCCAGTCTGCGGGAAGCTTCAGGGAGTTCAACCAACCGGCTTCGCTCAAGACAACCCTGCAGTCGGACAAACCCATCATGGTGGTTCAGTATGCCAAGGGAATGCAGAAGGATAACAATGGTGACCCCTTCATGACCCTGATTCCTCCTGTCGAGCAGTACCTCCAGAAGGAACTCACCTTCGGTGCCTTCAACCAATCCGGTACAGACATGCTCAACATGTTTACAGGTGTCTCCTACACATCACCGAGTCTCTTTACGATGAGTCTGAACGGACAGGCAGCGTTTGACTCCAGCATGGGACTTCCAGGCACTGGCATCGCATCCACCTTCACAGCCGATTCGTAAGTCACTTCGATGCGGCTCCTAGGTCCATTTATAGGTCCAATTTTTTTTTATATAGCGCAATCACTATATGCATATATTCTCCTGTGCTTGATACTAGGTACCAAACTATATCACTGGCTATAACTGCCAAACAAGCCGGTTAGGCGCTCAAGCGTTCCAATGAATAAATTCCTACCAGGTACCCATTTCCACCTGGATTGAGTGCAGCAAATTGTGGAGGAATTTCTTGCCGAAGGAAATTAACGCCATGGGTGGGATTCGAACCGGCGACCCTCTAGTTGAAAGAAGAGAGTCAGAACCACGAAAGTACGACGTCTTTGTAGATAATCACCCTTAGCAGGCACTGCGAAACGTTTTTGAAAAGTGGGGGGAGGGGGTTCCTGCCGAGAAGAAATGTTATTTTAGGGTGTCTTTACTTTTCCCCATACTTGGAACCGGTAGAGAATCACCAGGCGTTAAAAATTACATAAAACAGCCACACAGGAATATGATTAGGTTTTCCATAATACACAACATTCAAAAGGTTCTTGAGGATGTAAAGACCCTTCGAATACAGAATACAAAATATCATATTTTCCCATAAAATGTCTCAATGATCATAGAGTGTAAGGTCATCACCATCCTATTTTATATCATACCTTTACTTCAAGGGAGATGAATAATTGATTCGAATGAGATTAGGGCTATATCTTGACAAAGTCATGCTCTTGCATAAGATTAAT
>BQKZ01001691.1:0-18976 GCA_036244855.1 Temnopleurus reevesii
CATGCTCTGTCAACTTGACAACTAGATCAACAGGGGTGTGGCCATGCTCTGTCAATTAGACAAGTAGACCAAAAGGGGTGTGGCCATGCTTTGTCAACTAGACAAGTAGATCAAGAATTTCCATGCTCTGCCAATTAAATGATCAACTTGCTTGTACACAGAATAAATCATTTTGAACAAGTATTTGTAATGCCATTTTCGTACCTTCTTAAAATTTAGTTTCTTAAGGTTGAAAACAAATTTGTTTCCTGTAGCTGAAAACAAATTCTGTGCATTATAATCACAGTTATACATCACAAGATAAGAGGAATAAACAAACTACAGTCAACTCTGCCTAAATTGAGCCTTCAATTCCATGTAACTTTTGGAATAAATCATCCAAAACATGTATTATTTACCTACTATAAGTTGATCATAATTTTGGGGTCTCAAGAGATTTGGCTTTGTCATATGTACATTCTTCCTCTCCTTGTATATATGTGTGAGGTATTGTAAAACTTTCTTTTTATTTTTAAATGAATATTGGATAATTACCTTGCAAATCCGAAGTGAATATGAGTTTGTTTTGATATGTTGCAGCAATATATGATGCATCTTTATTGACAAGTAGGGGCATTTTACCCAATAAACAATGAACAAAAATTCATCATGAATTATCTTTGTGCAATCAATGAAAATTATACTGTGTACTCTGTAAATGCGCAGAAAATCTTAGAATGGCCGTAGAAAATCCTTAGTAATTCCATAAGACATACAACAAATTGATAGATGGACTTGAAATTATTGAAAAATATTGTTTTTAGATATTTGAACATTCCTTTCTGTGGAATTAATTGAAAAGAAATATAATAAGTTCCAGAGTACAGTGGAACTTTATCAAAAATGAGATATTTTAGGATCTCTGATATAAGGAGATTCCTGACATCACAAAATCATCCTCATGATCCCAAAGAACCTCGTTATAAAGAGGTTGCTCTGTACTTTAATTGGTTGTACACTATCACTTTATAATAAAAATTTGTTTTACACTATCACTGTATAATGAAAATTTCCGTCACTTTTAGACTTGTTAATTGAAATAAAAAATGAAATTAATTTGACATCTCAATGATTATTTATGGAAATGGCAATGCAAGAAAATTAATAGAATGTAATAAATATGTAAATATCATGCATTGGTTGGTTTTTATATTAAGAAACCTTATATTTGGTCTGTAAAGGTAATGGAGGCTGAATTTGTGTATTGCTTCTCAAGAAACCATATGTATTGTAAAGAATTCAAAATTTAATTAATCGATAATAATCATTGATACAAATTTTGTTACTGAACCTCAATTTAATATACATTCAAAAATTTCCACAAAATGCAATTTTACTATGATACTGGTAAATTTCACTTGTGATAGGAAGGATATTTCTATTTCATTTCTTCAGTTTTCTTCTATCAAGTTCCTTTGATACCCAAGAAGTGTATGACAGTAGTTGTAAGATAAGGACTTTTGCAATAGGGGTGTATTTTCAATGTTTCTATTGTACAGTGGACATGCTTTATGTCATATGTTTATTGGTGAATATTTATGATCAAGATGTACATGTACAGAATGTATGATAAGTTATACAGACGTATTTAAAAGTACATAGTTGTAAAGTGAAGGTGTATACAAATTTGTATATTGACAATCATGTAAAATAGTTCTATAACGGAGTATTTTTGACACATTTGTTTTCATTTTCAACTCTATGCATTATGATTGCTGCTTCCAATAATTGGACAAAATAAGTTATGTACAGGCCTATAAATTTATACTTTTGCAACTTTGTTTGATGTTTGTGCTGTGTTCATCAAAATCTTACTGCTATATGAGTATTTATCATTGTTTTGTAAACTGCTTCCAGCATGATGGAACAAAGAATATTCAACTCTTTTAGAAGGAAAAATATATATATTTTTTTTGTATTCAACTTCAAGGTAAACTTACACTTCATGTTTACATTTCAAAAATTGCAAAATAGATTCTGGAGGGAGTGGCAGATTTTAAAGATGTATTTAGTGTATTCCCTGAAAGATTGTTACATCCTGTGTGAG
Source organism: Temnopleurus reevesii (assembly GCA_036244855.1). Classification (NCBI taxonomy): domain Eukaryota; kingdom Metazoa; phylum Echinodermata; class Echinoidea; order Temnopleuroida; family Temnopleuridae; genus Temnopleurus; species Temnopleurus reevesii. The sequence goes on from BQKZ01001691.1 coordinate 2,087, forward strand.
AAAAAAATGTTTAGAATTATAGAATCAATACTATTCATCTCCATTATGAGCCTTGTGATTTCCTGGCTTATGGTCAAAGAACTAGATTGATTCTGATATTGGGCAATGCACTTCTCCAAGATATCTGGATATTTGTGTCTTGAACCTTGNCCATGCTCTGTCAATTAGAGAACTAAAGCAACAGGGGTGTGGCCATGCTCTGTCAATTAGACAACTAGATCAACAGGGGTTTGGCCATGCTCTGTCAATTAGAGAACTAAAGCAAAAGGGGTGTGGCCATGTTCTGTCAAAGAGACAACTAGATCAATAAGGGTAAGGCCATGCTCTGTCAATTAGACAACTAGATCAACAGGGGTGTGGCCAACTAAATGATCAACCTGCTTTTAAACAGAATAAATCTTGAACAAGTATTTGCAATGCAGTTTTTGTAACTTCCTAATATTCAGTTTGCTATAACTGAAAACAAATTGTGTGTGTTATCACTAAGATAAGGAAGAAAGAAACTACAGACAACCCAGTTGAACCTTTATTTACCTCCTGCAAGTTGATCATTATTTTGTGGTTTCAAGAGATTTGGCTTTGTCTGAGTTACATGTATCTACATACTTCTCTTCCTTGTTTATGTGTGTGAGATAGTGTAAAACTTTCAAGTAATGTTTATTTGGAATTGAATATTAGATAATTGCCTTGCAAATCCTTAGTGAATATGCAATTTGGTTTGATATGTTGCAGCAATATACGATGCATCATTAATGACAAGTAGGGTCATTTTACCCAATAAACTATGAACAAAAATTGATCATGAATTATCTTTGTGCAATCAATGAAAAGTATACTGTGTACTATGTGAATGCACAGAGAATCTTAAAATGACCATAGAAAATCCTTAGTAATTCAGTAAGAGGTACAAAAAATTGATAGATTGACTTGAAATTATTGAAAAGTTTTGTTTTGGATATTTGAACATTGTTTTCTGTGAAATGAATTGAAAAGAAATTTAAAAATTTCTAGAGTACAGTCGAACTTCATTAAAAATGAGATATCATAGATCCCTGATATAAGGAGATTTCTGACATCATAAAATCATCCTCATGATCCAAAGAACCTTGTTATAAAGAGGTTCCACTGTACTTTAATTGGTTGTACACTATCACTGTATAATGACAATTTCTGTCACTTTTAGACTTGTTAATTGAAATAAAAAAATGAAATTAATTTGACATCTCAATGATTATTTATGGAAATGGCAATGCAAGAAAATTAATAGAATGTAATAAATATGTAAATATCATGCATTGGTTGGTTTTTATATTAAGAAACCTTATATTTGGTCTGTAAAGGTAATGGAGGCTGAATTTGTGTATTGCTTCTCAAGAAACCATATGTATTGTAAAGAATTCAAAATTTAATTAATCGATAATAATCATTGATACAAATTTTGTTACTGAACCTCAATTTAATATACATTCAAAAATTTCCACAAAATGCAATTTTACTATGATACTGGTAAATTTCACTTGTGATAGGAAGGATATTTCTATTTCATTTCTTCAGTTTTCTTCTATCAAGTTCCTTTGATACCCAAGAAGTGTATGACAGTAGTTGTAAGATAAGGACTTTTGCAATAGGGGTGTATTTTCAATGTTTCTATTGTACAGTGGACATGCTTTATGTCATATGTTTATTGGTGAATATTTATGATCAAGATGTACATGTACAGAATGTATGATAAGTTATACAGACGTATTTAAAAGTACATAGTTGTAAAGTGAAGGTGTATACAAATTTGTATATTGACAATCATGTAAAATAGTTCTATAACGGAGTATTTTTGACACATTTGTTTTCATTTTCAACTCTATGCATTATGATTGCTGCTTCCAATAATTGGACAAAATAAGTTATGTACAGGCCTATAAATTTATACTTTTGCAACTTTGTTTGATGTTTGTGCTGTGTTCATCAAAATCTTACTGCTATATGAGTATTTATCATTGTTTTGTAAACTGCTTCCAGCATGATGGAACAAAGAATATTCAACTCTTTTAGAAGGAAAAATATATATATTTTTTTTGTATTCAACTTCAAGGTAAACTTACACTTCATGTTTACATTTCAAAAATTGCAAAATAGATTCTGGAGGGAGTGGCAGATTTTAAAGATGTATTTAGTGTATTCCCTGAAAGATTGTTACATCCTGTGTGAGAAAAAAATGTTTAGAATTATAGAATCAATACTATTCATCTCCATTATGAGCCTGGTGATGTCCTGGCTTATGGTCAAAGAACTAGATTGATTCTGATATTGGGCAATGCACTTCTCCAAGATATCTGGATATTTGTGTCTTGAACCTTAATGCAATTCAGGAAAAAAATGAAATTGGAACTGTTTCTAAAAGTAATTTCTTACAATGCATTATGAAATTAGTAACAACCCCCCCCCCAAAAAAAAAATGACCCCACAAAATAAAAACTTATCAGGTTAGATAGATATGCCACATGTTAATAACCTTGAGAATGTGAATGTTCTGTTCATGTATTGTTTTATGTGTTCTGTACAGTAATATTTTCATATCACAAAATCAATATTTTGATAAATTATTTATGATTGAATTATGAAAGAAGAAATTTATATAATTTATTGTGTATAAAGTAATTTTGTAAATAAACTGTATAAAAATTAATATTGTCTGTACCTATTGTCCTTTCCATCACAGAGAGATAATAGAGCAAGAGGAGGATAGATGAAGAGAGGCTACATGTAGATTGGTATTGATCAGTTCGAATTACTGAATGAATATCTATCTTCCATCATTTTGAATTTAATACATTATCCCCAGAAGGATAATATTTTTTGGCTAAAAAGATCTGGGGCCTAATTCTGAAATTGTTCATACCTCAAATTTGTTCTTATCTATGTGACTTTCCTAAATTTATTGTCTGAAAACGTTTTTATTTTTCTTCCTATACCATACTTCTTCCTAATTTCTGCCTAGTCAACCCCGCCCACAAGGGTGAAATGCTAATTTACATATCGCTCCCTATGATTTAGGATGAATTCTGGAAATCGTTTGTATCCAAAATTTTTGAAATTTGGTCGAAGCTCTTATACCTAAAGTGTTGAATTTGTTCACCAACCATTGAGTAAAATATTTTTACTTGAATAAAAGGTGTGAAAGAGGAGACATTTTGAAGAAAATTCATTTTGAAATGAATAATTTTCATTCATCAAATAATAATCGATGTGTGATTCATCTGAGCCATGGTGGCAAGTGAATCATTTCTGCATTCGATTCCTCAAGTACGCAGAAGTGCAAACCTTGGCCCTTGGCCATAATCTGAGAGACATTCCTATTGGTTGATTTACTTTTATGACAATTTAAATGATTGTTCAAGGATCCAAAATGAGTGCGATGGAAGATTGGAAGAAGGCGGTCCTACACTCAAGAGAAAAGATAACAGAAGCAAAAAAACAAACAAACAGAGTTTTCATTATAAATATGGTGCAAAATTCATTATTTTTACAGAAAGTTGCAAAGTTTGTATGAATGTAAACATGCAAATAGTGGATCTACATATCTATCATAAAGATATCCTATGGTTAAAGTTTTGAGCAAATCATAAAAAAGTAACATTTTATAACATTTGATATGAATGTAATAGATGGTCAGTTGTGCACCTGTGACGTCATCAGTTGCCAATTTGTCTAAATATTCAAACATTCATAACTCTCTTATTAGTTGTACGATTTTCCTCAAACTTTTTTTGTTCTGTTCATCTATTTTTTCTTCTTTTGTTGAAGAAATATAATTTTTGGGTAGACTCTTCTTTTAAGAACATTTTCAGAATATGTCTTAGGAAGGACTAAAGCCCAATCTTAGGAAGGACTAATAGACCATTCCTAACTCACAGAGTTAAGAGGAAAGTTAGGAAAAATTATAAAAATGTTTTTAGAATACCACCCCAGAAGTCTCCATTATGAAGTTTTCAATTTCATTCATCACAGTCAATCCGGAATTATAAGTTCCAGATGACGTCTCAATGACATGAACAGTTACTGAACTGAAAATCAAGAAATTCTTGTGTCATGTTAATCATTGCTGTGATGTAACATACACCTGCGTGCAAAATTTGACAAATACCCTCAGATCTACTGTGACTGTGACGAATAAAATCAAAAACTCCATATTATGGTCTATAACGTACTCAATGAAAACAGCAAACTACAAAATATATGCTTTTTATATACATACACCATGGTGCATTACTTTATATACATTTATCACCTTTGACATAGAATTACATGTACATCATAACAATGGACTGGATGGCATGATTCTGTCACGATTTACACAAAGGAAACTGGGCAATATGAAAGACTCTTATTCAACCCTCTTCAGCAAACCTATGTAATACAGTCCAACCTTGTTATAAAGAGCAAAGAGCACTGACATAACGAGATCTTGTTATAACAAGGTAGTTTTACTGGTCCCATCTCTGTATTTTATTGTATTTTAGCCCAGATATAAGGTTTCGATATAAATATATAATTTTTCTGGTCTCAAGGACCTTGTTATAACAAGGTTTGACTTTACATATATTTCTTTACTAAATGATACAGATGATATTTCTTTTTATGCTGGAGCTACTTTGATGGTGTGAATTGGTGCTGATTATTTTGTCAATTTTCTATTTTTTTCTGAATTTCCATTATCATTTTACAAAATTCTGAGATTTATCTTCAAAACGTCAGTATATCTGTCTAGTGTTAATGTTTCACCACCAAACCACCATGTGCACAAGTAATTCCAAACAACAAGTTCAAGCCTATTGCGGCTAATTAAAGACATTGACGTCTTTAACTCCCAAGCCTGCCGCCTTGGGAACATCACATACACCTTGTTATTCATTGAAGCATGCATATTAGTATTGTTCCATCAGGGACAATAACAAAAGTTGTAGGTTTGATGCTGATTTTATTGTCAGAAATCAAAGAATAAAACATGACAAAAATACATTCTTTAAAATTCCTTTCATTATTATAAAACATGATTTCATTTAGCTGACTACTACATTATATGCTCTTAAAAACAAACGAAACGTTATTTTGCTATCTAATTTTGAGTTTGAGTTTTATGACCCTATTTCCTTTGTAAAGTTCAAGCTTAGAATAATACTGTAGTTTATTGAACATTGTTGCTCTTATCCTGGAAACCCTTCATTTTTACACAGATTATTGACATACCAGAAATCCACAATTCTCAAAATAATACATGTGGATGGGTTGCAAGAAGACTTAATTTCACTTGGATATTGTGATCCTGCTGAATGCATTACAAAACAAAACAAATTATGCCACAATTTGCTTCTTCAGTATTCTGAAATTTACACATAACCAATAATGTAAAGATGTACGATTCAAAACACATTACATGTTCAACTTTTGTTACGGTTTCAAATAAGGCTGCACATGGTGTGTTTTATACATACATGTATATGTGCACTTATCAAAGGCTGTTAGCACATGAATAAGGCCTTTGGCCTGATTTTTTGCTTAATTGCTGCCACAATTGGTCAGATTGATTATGATGCTCAGACCAGTCCAGTTTAGGAATATGTAACTGTATCTGACCATGAACAGTGAGGCAGACAATCCAATAGCAATAAAACCTGCAGAATCTGCCTTCACTAATCACCCATCCCCATATTTGGGTTTGGGTATATTTTGTGGCATTCAGTGTTCAGGTTTGTGTCCATATACGTGTAGGGGTAGATGAAAAAGGATAGGATATTAGCTCCATGTACATCAGGCTACAATCACAAAAACTATAAAAAGCTTCTTCATGGAATAAATAGCAGTACTTTGAAATTAATTGAAATTTGCTGGTCTTCTCACAATATGACGTGATCTACATTATTCAAATACAAAATACTTAAATACCATAGGATACACTTTCCAGTTTTTCTTCAACAACTATTTGTATTTGCCAGACTTCTTGCGGATCCCTCTTGATCTATTCTTCCTTCTTCTCCTGTCAGGTTTGCGATTCCTCTGTAGCCGTCCAAGTGACATGCCTTGTCTTCTCTTGATGAGAGTATGTTTCTCAACCAGAGGGGCTAGTTTACCTTGCTCAGCTAGCATGGATAGGAAAGTGAAGATGAATGGATCGTAGTTGTGGGTTCTTCGCTTGTCATCAATCTGTACACCAGAACACCAGGAAAAAGAGAATAATGACATGTATCAATAAAAATAAGAATCATAATAATAGACATTTTTTCAATATTAAGGGGCTTATCACTTGCTCAAGGAAAATCCCTAAGCGCTTCAATAGAAAGAAGGATGAAAATAGATATAGAAATACTAACACTTTGGCCCTATACATGGATAAATGGAATAAGTTATCAACAATATGGAAAATGGTATTATTAAATCACGGTCTGGTAACTTCAAACAGGTTTGTTGTAAGAAATTTACGAAGAAGAAGCGAAAGTTCAAACTGAATCCAAAGATGCTACCAAGCACATTTTAAACAGAAAAAAATCACTGTACAAAAAGATAGGTCAAGTACTGTTATTAATCCCCCACAGACCCAAGGTTGCCAATAAATGCTCCAAAGACAATTTGCATGACCATGCCACTAAAAAATAAGAATTCTGGATCCTTTTCCTTCATATATTTCCAGCTTATCCTCGGTTGTGAGCTGGCAAAAATAATGTGACCTCGATTTAGGATTAAAGTCATTCAATCACACACTTGTTTCGGGCCAGTTCTATCATATTGAATGTTTCAAATTTTAGCTGATGCAGCCCCTAAAATTCCTCTTTTAGACATCTGCCCAAAACTTGGCATCCTTTATTTACACTTTTAAAACAATTTACATGGTTTGGGGTCAAAACATATGCAACAAATAAGGGCCCCGTAACATAAAGCTTTGCGATTAATTGCTAATCTATAGCGATTGATATCAATCGCAAGTCTATGGCAAATCATGTACTAAAGTTTGCAATTGATCGCAAAATCAAATAGCAATTAATCGCAAACCTAAGAACTTACAGCATTTATCACAATTTAGGATGGGGTTTATTGGAACAGTCTGTATCATATATTCTATAGCAAACATACTTTACTTTGCTATAAACTTGCCTACACTATTGCCTCATTAAAGATCCTTTGTGAATACACGTTGATTTCTGCAATCAATCTAATATAGTCCATAATCTATTAGAGAAAGACAAACCTTATACTTGTTTCTCTTTTCTCTTTCATCTTGTAGTCTCTGCTCATAGACACTGATTTCACTCTCTACTCCTTTCAACACATCAAGAAGCTCCTGTATGATTGTAGTGCAAAAAGAAAATGTAAATTATGGCAATTTCTTACATTCATCTATTATCAACTCACAAGATTTTAATACATTATTAACATCTTTAAATTCTTATTTCCATTGTTAAAGGGTATCCATTTAATCTTGTTCATAATACAGCTTTTACAACAAATCATAACAAACAATGCATGAAGTCAATACGAGTTTTAAAATTAAAAAAACAAGATTGCTATGAAAGGGTAATATTAATTGATCATAAAATATCGTTCCTGAAGTGTAAAGTACCAAAACAAAACACAAACATTAATAAAATAGAGTCAGAAAGAGAGAGATTTTCTCCCTTTTCCCTTTCTTGTTTCTTTTTATTGGGGGAAGGGGGTATGAGAAAATAATCTTACCCCTGGTGTAAAGTGTTGTGTAACATCTTGTTTGTTGGCAGCTTTCTTGATCTTTGTCCAGACGGCTGCCTCTCTCTTGCCTGAGCCACGCCCACCTGACCCATCCTTGTTGAATAGCTGTCTTTTAGCTTGAAGCTCCGTGTCATCAAAATCAATGCCTGGTCTCTTCCTTAATGACTTCAACCTATGGAAGAGGGAAGGATATAAGATAATTGATTCAGTATTCTACCTATTTGATATTAACTTGCTTTGTAGAAAACTAGAAAACTTGCTTTGATTGTACACACAAAGGTTGTGAATATTACAACCTAACAAAATAACAGGCTTTTTCCAAGAAACTGCAGTGTAAATCTGTAGGAGAGTATAAATCATTTTGATATTGGTTTAACATATAATAAACAATACTAACTATTGTTTATTGGAGTCCCACATATACTTGATCAATCTAGACCATATTGGTAGCCAAAAATACAGCCCTGTCATGTTTACAATCGTTTTACCATATATTTTCATACGTTCTATGCCGACAGTGCCATTTAAAACCCAAATTCAATGACATTCAACTAATTTACACAAAAGACCAAATCTGACCCCCAGTTTTTCTAGGACCTGTTTCATGAAGCTGTTTGTAGCAATATGCCTGAATATTTGCACAACTGGTAACCCTTTCTCAAGTTGCAGCACAGAGAGGTGGGCTTTCATTAAGAGAAAGAAAGGGTCACCAATTGTTCATAGAGTTAGTACGAACAGCTTTAAAACAAAACCCTGATAAAGATTACAAGACAAATAGAGGTCACATCTTTACCTCCCAATGTCTAGTCCTTTTATCTCTCCTCCTTCATCTATAATAGCTTGCTTCCTTTCATCTTCTATCTTGGCAATGGCAGCTTCTAACTTGTTTCTCTCATCCACACAGGCTCCTGCCTTCCATGTCTGAAACTTATTAAGTTTGCTCGTGGTAGGACTGTTTGATCTGGACTGGTTAGCTGACTTGATGAGAGGAGAGTTGAAAGCACTACCCATCTCAGAAGCTGTATCTGTGCTATAGTTGCTTGGAGACGGAGATGTTGGGATGCGGTCCGGAGCTGTGTGGATGGTCAGAGGTTGACAAAGATCTGGAGGAATCTTTGCTGTGAAGGACAACAGTGCCTTACTGCTAGTACTTGGCTCTGGTTTAATCTCATGCTTAATCTCTGCTTTAATCTCTGACTTAATCTCCATCTTGATCTCTGGTTCACTCTCCGTTTTAATCTGCTTCTCCATATTACTGGCATCGGTATCCTTGTTCTCTTTGATGTTCACTACATCAGTGACCTTGTCAGTGTCCTTGACTTCTGCCTCCTTACCTTCCTCCACTTTTAGGCTTTCCTCTTTTGATTCTGTCGCTGTCTCAACATCAATAACCTCCATGCTCTCTGTCCAACTTGTTCCTTCTGCGTCATTACTATCAGTCTTCACAACAAAACAAACATTTCCTTCATCCTTCTCAGTTGTCCCTACTACTTCCTTGCCATTGGTCTCCTGTGTGTGGCTCCCTTCAGTCTTTCTTTCTTCCTCCTGTACGGTGGAATCTAAACTCTTGTCCAGTTTTTCATCTGAAGTCTTTTCTGATCCTTTATCAAGACTCTTGTCTTCCTCACTTTCAGATTCTGCAGACTCTGTGTTGGGGCTTGACATGGACTGTTCATCAAACGACAGAGGTGATTTACAGTAGTTGTGACTGTCTAGGGCAGCTGGCAATCTGAAAGTAAATAAAAGAAGTCCAAACATGATAATACATATCAAGTCTGCAAGTGTCATGCAGTATAACATGATGCACATTTTGATACTTCATTTGATAAAACATATAATGATATGTCGGAAGACTATTCATCAAAAATATGTTTAAACATTTACAGAAACAATATATTCATGTCATCCAAGAGAGAAAAAATGGTAACTATTGTTGGGTGTCTATGTTCCATTGATGGCAAATAGATATGTGTATGATTCATTAGAATTTTGTTTCTATTTTGCTGCATCAGTATTAAGAAGAATGTTTACTTCTTTGAACATTATTCAACTTGTAAGGATAACTTGCAGCCTTGGATATAGAGAGAAATATGTGTGCACAAAGGTTATTGCACCTCTAAATGCACCACCAATTCAAATTCTTTCCCCCAAAAGTATTTCCTGTAAGTCTTCAGCTTGTTGTGTATATCTGTAAAACATGTTATTTTCCTTGAACAAGACGAAAAATAAAATCATTCCTATATCCAAATAGATAAAGGTAAATGTAATACCAATTCATAACTAAGCTCAACAATTAAGTGTCTTCTCTTACTTGTACACTGGCGTAGGGCTTGGTCCTTTGTCAACTTGGATATGCTTCTTCTTTTTCTTCTTCTTTTTCTTCTTCTTCTTTTTACTAGAAGATGTATGGATCAGTTGGATGCCTGCTTGATGGTCTATGGTCTTTCCAGATGTATCACAATGCCCATCTGAAGATGATTTGACCCCACTACTGTGGATGTCAGATGAAGGATCCATATCTCTTGATAGTTTTAGAGATAATTTCCTGGGTGGAGGTTTCTGCGTTGACTCCACAAGCTGCAAATAACAGACAATAACAATCAAGTTATATGTGTATGACTGACCCATTAATGATGGTAAATAATGATGATAATTTGTATAGAGCAAAACTATACACAGTGTAATGTAGCTCCTAATTTCTGTACATAATATATCAAGAGACAAGTTTATTTCATTCAAGTTGTAATATCATTGTGAAAAATGTGGTGAAAGTTTGTTCCACCATCTGATCTGGTCAAGAAAGGTTTGGTCTTGAAGAATAACTTTAGTTTGTAATAGAGGTATTATTTTAACTTCAATAGCTTTTACGGGTAGGCGGAGGCCTAACCATTTATAACTGTAAAGACAGTTGCTTGTATCATACATGTTATTCTTTCCCTGATTTGCAACCAGTGTCGTTCCTCAGATGTAACTGAAAAAAATTGAGTGGTCAGAATCAGCTTCAGATTAGAAATTTGTGATCCATTCATGAAGACAAGATTTTTCAAAACCATCACTGACTAACAAATGTTCAGCAAAAGTATAATCTACATGAAACAAGTGAAACGCCGCCTGGCAGTCTTGCCTGCATTGCGCGATTTGTAAATTATAGCAATATGCTTTTGACATATTTCTATAAAGATGATTCAAGTTTGATGAGAATTGGGCAAGGGATTTTGAAATAAGAGCCAAGGTTAAGTTTTCAGGTTAAGATTTCGGAAACTTGACCTAAGATGACCTTTGACCTCGATCATGACCCGAGAAGTGCTCTGCATTATTTGGGCTACCCAATGGACCTATTGTGCAAGTTTAATGAAAATCGGGCAATGGGTTTTGAAATAAAAGCCAAGGTTAAGTTTTCAGGTTAAGATTTTGGAAAGTTGACCTCAGATGACCTTTGACCTTGATCATAACCTGAAAATTGCTCTGCATTATTTGGGATACCCAATGGACCTATTGTGCAAGTTTGATAAAAATCGGGCAAGGGGTTTTGAAATGAGTCCAAATGTTAAGTTTTCAGGTTAAGATTTTGGAAATTTGACCTCAGGTGACCTTTGACCTCGATAATGACCTGAAAATTGCTCTGCACTATTTGGGCTACCCAATGGACCTATTGTGCAAGTTTGATGAAAATCGGGCAAGGAGTTTTATCGGGCAAGGGGTTTTTGATTTATAGCAATTCTAAATTGTCGACGTCGTCGCCGTCGCCGTCGGAAAAAGCGGCGCCTATGTCTCGATTCTGCTACGCAGGCGAGACAAAAATGGGTTTATTTTACATTTGGACACAGTTAAAAGAAATTTCCAATGAGATTAAAAACGATCTCAAATCCAGAAAGCTTCTGTCATGTGAAATTCATTCATCTAGATATCATTTCACACTTCAAGGAATTTTATGATTATGCAACAACCATCAAATTTTGTGGAGTATTTTGAAGTGTCAGAATTGTCTTGTGAGGTGACAGGGTCCTTCGGTACAAAAGCATTGTCAATGAGCAAAGTAGGTTTGTGTGTTTTGCAAGTTGTTTGCGAGTTTGTTAATGGAATTTTCTCAAGTAAACAAAGAGAAATCAAACCTGATTTAGAGTGTGAAGGAGAATCTCCCTGTTTGATCTGAGTGTAGAAAGCTTCTGTTCCAGGGCAATATTCTTGTCTGCTACTACAGCCATCAAACTAAATCTGATGTCAGAGGATCCACTGAACAGAAGAAAAGGTGATCAACAAATTAGAGGAGATTAACATTACATACATGCATAAATAAGATGCATGAAAACTGTACTCCTACACTTTTCTTCATCAACAATTTTGATTACAGTCACTACTTAAAGCAAGAATGCATGACGAGACTTACCCTTCGTTTTCTAATCTATCAGCTATGACTCTCTGAAACTTGGCAGTCCATTCTTCTTTTTCATCCCAAGGCCCTGCAATTAAAATGGAAAAATATAAACAACATTATCAATATCTTTGAAATTATACACCAAAGTTCATTATATTACTCTTTCAATATTTTGATTATTTAAAGCAAAAATATTCTACCTAATAATATGCATAGTCAACACATTTTTATCAATAATAATATTAAAGTTGTTTAGGTTTACTTAAGATATTTATGCAAAACTGGTGCCTTCAACATATAATCATCAGTAACTGGACATGTTTTACTATAATTAACTATCCTCTCAGCAATGATTTTGGTACATACATTTATTAAAAGATAATAAAATAATTCCATTTCAATTTGAAAGTAAAAGTGGATGCATATCAAGGTCATTCAATACAGAGGGAGGAGGCTTAGGCTAAGTACATTGTTCATGAAGAATCTGCCTAGATCTTACCATGATCAAGTGGGCCACGTTTGAGACCATCCAGTTCATAAAGTCTCCCTCCTATTGGAACATAGCTGACAAAGTGGAAGGTTTCTCGAGCTCTGGTGATTCCTCCTGTGGCTTTCTCTGGTAGCCTAGGTGGTTCAGGGTGAGCATGGGCATTATGAGCTTGAGCTATCTCAGGCACATTACCAATGGCTTCACCTCGATCCTGATATTGAGAAGGAAAGAAAATTGAGAGCCCATAATAAATATACCATCAAATTCAAACAGTGACAACTAATTTAATTTTGAAAATCAAAGTTAGAAAAAAACTATAAAGTAAAAATAGAATCATCTTTTCAAAATGTAGTATCAAAGACAATTTGGGATTTTTTTAAAATGAAAAATAGTTTGCATATGTGACCTTACTAAATACAAAGGGGCCAATAATATAGTTATTTAAAATTAATATACGTATTCCACACCTTCTTCACGTTTGAAATCATGTGGACACACTGAAAAAAAAAGTAAAGGGAGATTCTTACCTCTGGGCTGAAATTCTTAGTGAATTCCTTGAAGTTTGAAAGGGTCTTTCCTAAAGTGATGTCTTGGCAGTTGAGCAGTACACTCAAGAGGGCATGTGTAGCACAGGAATTTGGTACAACCTACATGTTCACCAAGATGAGTAAAAATGAATCAAGATTGAAGAGATGCATAATCATACTTTCTAGGTCAATTCTTGAAAATAGAAAAATTACGTGCTCACTCAATTTCCCATAACAAAGCAATCACTTCCAGTCATTTGGTTATCAAAACACTATTTGTATTTCTTTGTAAAAACAATTCTTACTTTGAAATTCGTCGCACAAGCCTAATTTGTTGAAGCCCAAATTTTGTTAAAGATTTCACAATTATATCTAAAATCTACAAAACATATATGATGACACAATATACGATGACAAAATAAAAAAAACCTTACTAATGGTACATGACCATAATTATATTCCTTCACATATCAAAGACATTCCAGTGTAATAATATGTTAAGGATAATGATAGCTTGAAGTAAACTTAAACCAATAGACCAATTTTGGGAGGATGGCGCTTCAGATATTTAACTAGTTTGCGAGCTGCACTAAAATGATTACCATAATGCAGTTTTTCAGTAGTAAATTAGAGCTTACATGTTCATAGTTTATGTGAATGAAATCGACCTAAAAATGGCTTACTTATCGCAAAATAAAAAATGACAATGTTGTAGCTCTCCCAAACACAACATGCTTCATGTACAAAATGAATGCGAACTCACATGCCGCATACACCAACCACCAGTTGCTCAAGCCATTCTCCGTGGCTTGGGCCCGTGCCATCCATTCAGCGCGCCGTAGGCTAACAGCTGATTGACATTCTCAAGGTAAAATACACCAGAATACGTGCGAAAATCTTCTCCAAAATTCGTACACAGTTATATTTAGGCATGAAAAGCAGTTTGGGAATACATCAGCTTGTTTCGCATCAATTTCTACATCACGACCATCACAAATCTATACCTTTAATGAATATATTATTGTTCAACATTTAATATTTCTTTAGATAATACTTTTTTGATGTGATTCAGGTGTCATGGTGGATGTGCATAACAAAACTCACCTGATGAGCAAAGAACATGTCTCTAAGAAGACCTGGATTTGTGACATATGCATCATCTGAAATTGCCTGCACTTTGCGTCTTGCTCGTCGCTCCTCGATCCATTTGAAGAGAAATATAAAGCCATATACTGGGCCCTCAATAGGTTTCTGAAGATCATAAACCTCCTCCACTTGTACACCTCTTGTACCTACAAACATTTAACAAATGAAATTCATTTTTTGAATTAGTTTCTTGGGAGGTACGTGTAGAATTGAATAAGACTCTATAATGAAGAGTACTGTGATCGATCAATGGCATAGCAACAATTATATTCCAAAATCTTTTTAGCAAGCAAAATAAGGCTCCTGATATCACTGCATGCTATCTCTACTGAGACTATGTTCTAGAAGCAGCTTGTCAATGCAATATTGCCAACCTCCAAAGGACAATAATTTAACAAGGAGCTGGGCTGTCACTTTGAAACACAATGTCTAAGAATTTCTTAATATTGTGATTAATTCAACGATAATTTGCCCTAGTCGTTAGAAAACAGGTTGCTGCTTTCATTCGGTACATTGTACAACAAAATCTCATTCCTGGTGGATAAGAGGGATAACAAGGGAAAAAAAAGAATACCAAGAATATAAAAGTCACAAAACTGACTCTTTAAACAAAGTTATGGTGATATTTTAATATTTGCTTGACATTAAATTAAAATTTTTCATACTGACTTACCAAATTCTTGGACAAGTAGAGTGAACACACCTGAAAAAAGATGAAAGAAGAAATAAGGAAAAGAATTTACTGTAGGTTCAAACAAGTCCATACTTTGACAATCGAGTGATTCCCTACATGTATGTGGGGTCCTTCCACTAATGATGGGTCCAATTTGTGGAATTTTGCCTCGTCTACTTCCACGTAGACTGAGCTTACCCATCCTTCGCCAAGCAATAACCATAAAATGTCAACTTCTATGTGGTGTCTACCCCACCAACGCCCGTCTTGCCAGGATTGGAAAACTCTAAAGTAATCTCTCTCACTGTCGAGGCAAGGAAGAGACCACAAGGCACCTCATTGGCGAATGTCCTCTATACACACCCGAGAGAGAACATTACATCAGTAATCTCCCAGACAACTGTCAACAACCCCTCCACAGTCTGCCCCACTTTCAACTGGCGGAATGCATCACAATTCTGATTCTCCTTGGGGTAGATTGTCACCTTCCTACAATACCAACAGAGCAAACATCCGAGCTTCACAAACACACTCTCCGTTTCATGTCAGAAATGCATGTCAAACGTTCCCAACTTGTAACCTCTGCTAATTTCTCAATGTGTCCCTGCTGTATCCCTGTGAAACCCTCTTCAATGCGCTTGTATGTACACACCTTAAATCTACTTGTAATACCCATTACTGCCTGTGCATTTCCGACACTGCAGATCAGGCAGTTCTCCAGAAGTTCTGGAGGAACTCAACAAAAGAAGAAGAAGAAGAAGCAGGTTTTTTTCAGGCTCATTGAGTGAAATAAGATTGTAAGCTAAGTCTAACCTAATATTCCATCCTTGATTGAAGAGTCACATTATTTACATCATCGCCTTCTACTCCACTTATAATCCTCATTCTAAATTCTTTAATGTTCAGCCCTCATTCCACATTTTCTGCTTGTCATGATCATACAAAACTTCCTTTACATGTGCAGTGCTTGACTATATGTGGAATTCAAGCCTTATGTTCAGCTGAAAATAAAAGAATTTAGCATAAGAATTAAAACTGGAGTAGATAGTTCTAGAAGGTGAAGAAAG
The DNA here is from genome assembly GCA_036244855.1 of Temnopleurus reevesii. Classification (NCBI taxonomy): domain Eukaryota; kingdom Metazoa; phylum Echinodermata; class Echinoidea; order Temnopleuroida; family Temnopleuridae; genus Temnopleurus; species Temnopleurus reevesii. The sequence goes on from BQKZ01001691.1 coordinate 18,099, forward strand.
AAAGCAGAATGATGAATCAAATTTGATTGCTAAATCTGCATTCACCTAGTACGCATGTACATGTACTATAATAAATGATACAGTGTGCTCAAAGTGCGGCGTATGGCTGTATTGGATTGGACTGATTTGGGTTCAACCACTAGGCGTGTGGCGGATTGGTAAAGTCTTTTTTTAAAGACACACAGTACGTACCAGACATCCCCTTGATTAAAAACTGTGATTTTGGCATTTGAAGATTTGCATCAATATAAATAAGAACATGAGGAGAAGGACGATAAGATAATGAATAGGAAGAGAAAAATGACCTGTTGGAAAAGTTGAGGAAGAGGAAGAGAAGGAAGAGAACATGGAATCAGACAAATGAAGACTGCTTGAGTAAGAAGAAAGTCCCAGCAAAAGACTCAGTACATGGGACAATGCATGGAAAGAAACAAAAGGAAACTTTCATGCAGATCTGGAACGGTTCAAAGATACTGCAAAAAATCTCAATTACCTGGATCACTTTCAAGTTCAAGCCATTCTCCAGCCATTATTGATGGATGAGCATCGAAATCAGACTTTATCAGCTTATGATCATCATGAATTTCCACTGTAAAAGGCGTTTGTTAGGATTGAGAGTAGACTAGGCCCAGTACGAAACGCCAAATTTGTTTATTCTAAATAATGAATAATAAATTGAAGATTTAGAAAGCATAGCCCATCGACTATTTCTCAAATTAAATGAGCGATACAAAACATAAGTATCTGCAGGTAGAATCCATAATTATAAAAAAATAGGAAAAAATATTTAGATTTAGAAACTCCGTATGCAAGATATGATAAGCACATTTGGCATTTCATATTCATTGGCAGAATGTATACAGCTGGGATTGTGGATT